>JAOVVI020014716.1:0-11415 GCA_028571085.2 Nepenthes alata | reverse complement strand
AAAATAGATATCAAATTATAACATAGTCCCCTCATGATGTATATTGAATAGAAGCGATACGTAGCGAAATAAAATAAATAGAATCAAATGATCAGAATTGCATTAGAATCATATTAAAATTAGATAGATGTATAACAGAATCTAATTTAAAATCAGATAAATAGATCAGAGCCTGAAATGAAACCGTATACATAGAATCAAATAAGTTCTGAAACTGAATCACATATCAATACACGAGATATATCAAATCCCATCTGTTGGTAAATTTGAGAATCTCAAATTAGAGTATAAATCAGAATATGAATACAAATCCATACAGAAATACAAAGCATATACGAAATCAGAATACCAAAAGTTTAAAAGACTAACATGAAGAAATGTTACACATACTCCCGATAATCTTGAGTCAGATCATTTTCTACTAGGCTCGTAGGTTAAACCATCTACGAACTTTGTCTCCCATGGATATGGAATTTATTCACTATATTTTGCCACTTACGATTTTAGGTACAATTCTCAAATTTATCAAATAACAGATATCAAAGGCAGTGACCACGATTCCCAGGCATCATTTATTCAAAAGCTTCTTAATGGACAACTTTTCTTGGGTGCTTGAGGCAATATCTCAAACTAAAAGAACCATGACAGTAAATTAGGTTGAAGCTGTTTATCTTAGGATATTGAAAAGAAATTTTTGTTCTCACTATTTCCTCCACTTCTCTCATTTTCCCCTCAGATTTACGCCATTTTCAGAGCAGATCTGCACTGTTAAATCCACCATTAGCTTTTGCATATCACAGTACACAAGTATCTTCCCCCTCCAGGGAGATTTGGTAGCAGATAGCCACTGCACATGGAGACAGTGTCAATCGGCTTTGACCTCTGCAATTTTTAGGCAATTTTGTTGGAGTGTTTACATCACCGAGGTGAATCACCTTCCCAACATCTGGAATCACATTCATACATACAGGAATGTTCCTATAACTTATTCCAACATCCAATCAAAATCCAATAATCTTACAAAAGGGAGAAATAGTTCTGAATAATTTTATACTAAAACAGAGGATTTCCGAAGCTTCCCTCAGCACGTAATGGGAAGCTTAAAAAATGAAGCCCATTTCTTTGAAATCCCACTGTGGTAATAGCCAATAAAAAGAGAAAATGAAAGACCCAAAGCCCAATAACTACGTCTATCATTTTCTTTTTATTTTTCCTTGGTGTCTGGTATAGACAACTTAACTGCCATCAATGACTGCACAGAAGGAAAACATCTATGCACTTAATGAGTTTTATTCGGTAGCATTTAATAGAGATATTGGCAAGTGTTGTTCAGAAGAACTCCCATGATCAGTTTTATGCTGGACGCTGCTCTCTATGCATGTCAGTGACATCATCAAAAGATCGTATCCTAGTTTCTTCTTTCCCATTTTCATCCAGCTTAATAACAATGCTTGCAATCAAAACTTGAACATTTTAATAGTAACCATCACACAAACCTCCTGTATTGGTTCCAACTTGACAAATTGAGGTGAATCAACAGCAGATACAGCAGATACACAAATCTTGATTGCAGCACGCAGATCTTTCAAATGGCCCCCTTTAGGCTGGCTCAGCAGACCTACATCAGCGGATGTAATGGCTTCAAAACATCCTCACTGAGCATGTTTGCTTGAAAAGAAGTTATATACATGATAGAAGCTACAAAGAACTCAGTTCAAAAAGTAATGCTGATGTTTAACCTACCATATTCATCAATGGGAGCATCATAGTCGTAACTCGTAATGTACGATGGACCCCCAGATGACCACGCAAAATTTGTCCGACCAAAAAACTATAACATGACGTAGAACATCAATGAATAAATTGTCAATATGAAGAATACAAAAAGCATAGTGATGATTCAATTTATTCTGATTTATCCTGCCCCTAACATACCTAGATAGTGGTGCAGGACAGGGGAGTAATCAAAAGCAAAAGATGCATTTATTGCATGTCTTTGTATTGCCTTTGGTGCTATGTGCACTAAGTTACCTATGTGAAACACACCTTTTTTCCCCCATTCTACAGCTAGCTGAAAGAAAAATCTATAAATTTTGAAAAATCAATATAATGATACAGCTATACTAAAGGGATTCAAAAGTCCATTACAGGCTAATGCTACCACCTCTTCCCCAGCACCATTAATTTGTTTTAACATATGCTTCTGCAAGTATCCATTCATTAGAAAAAAGCTTAGTTTGGTTTACATCAGCGCCAGTTGAATAGTATTCTTAAAACAGAGAGAATGGCCTAGGTCATGGGGTACCAATGAGCCCACAACTTGATGATGACTAAGTGCCTGATGATCTGAGCTACAAGCAACTCTGATTTAGAAAAATATAAAAGCAGCCCGGTGCATGAGGCACTCATGTCATGGAGTTTAGAGAAGGTTAGATATATTTGCCTTACTCTCGTAATATAAAGAGAGTTTTCTCGTGATTTGAACCTATGATAAACTCATTTTTTACTAGTCACACTGGCGGCAAATCTAGTAGTTTGACATTCAGAATATATAAATGTTGTAACGGGAATTTACCACCATAAAAAAGCAAATGATCAACTCATTTTAGCTTACCATATAATAATTCTGAAAGCTCCCACCTCGTGGGAAAAAGCGAGCAACAGCAAATGCAAGATCTTCAACGGGTCTATGAGGTAATCTTCCACCCAAACTGTGTACCTAGAATAAATTAAGAAGATGAGTTGAGCCAATAAGCAAGTATTAGACACAGTGCCAATGCCATGAATTGAAAAAAAGCAAATTGAGGATATTTGCTACGTTGAACTATATTAGACATGCCAACAGAGATGAATGAATCAAACTATCTAGTCATTGTCACTGATCAATGAAGAGCGGGTGCTGGATCCACCTATACACAGCTTTCATTTATACACAACTTCACGTCAATGAAGAGTAGTTTGGCATGCAACATAAGTTTTTTTTTTGACATTTGTTTTCTTAACTTGGCATGCAACATAAGTTATTTTCATATCTGTTCTCATGTTTGCTTGAATGGGGTAACTAATTTGTTGGAGATTCTGGACCAAACACACACAACTGGTGCAGTGGAATAAACCTGAAACCCTCGTCGGGCGTCAGCCTCCAAATTTGTGGGTACAAGGAATACAACAATACACAACGATTTTTAACGTGGAAAAATATTTTTTAACAAAGGAAAAAACCATGGGATAAACTTAAAAAAATCTCAATTATGTAAAATTTGGTTATTCAAACCATTGAGACAGAGTACCAGCAACCAACCCGAGACAGAGTAAGAAATTCCAGAATAAAAGTAAGAAAACATTTTTCTTTCTTTTTCTTCTATCCTCCTTCTCTCACTAGCGGCGCTCTCTACTTTCTAATTTTACAAAATGATTGGTGAAAGTCTCACTTTCCACACTAACCCTAAAGCCCTTCACGCGCTTTATAATGACTTATGAACCAAAGCACATTTTCTGCGCTCCTAAAATACAATTCCTGCTCTTTTACAATGTAGGCTATTGGGATCGACAGCCAACCATCTTTCAGCATATGCAGTCCGATTTTCCCTCTAACTCTACAGTTCGGTCGGCTCTCTAAATCAGTAGTCTGGCTGACTCTCTGACTAGACAGTCTGGTTGGCCTTTAGCCTCTCTGCCTGGTCTCCTTTTGGACTGGCTCTGCCTGGTTGCCCATTGACCTCGGCTCCGATTTGGTTGCCCCTCGGGCCCGACTCTAATCTGATTGCCTGTCTGCCTCAGCTTTGATCTGCCTTTCAGTCTCTACAACCAGTCTACACTCTAGCTTGTGCATCCGGTTTTCCCTCCGATCTCTGCAACCAGTCCTCACTCCGGCCTGCGTAATTGGTCTACCCTCTAGTCTCTGCAACCAATCGACACTCTAACCTATCTAACCTAATTGCCCTCTAGCAGCTTTGCCGCACACGCAAAGTGCGCGCGAATACTCCAATCCTTGTACACACTTTGTGCGACCTTCCGTTTGTTGAAGCACTTACAAAGGAGTGACCAAAATCAACACTACTATCCTGCTAATCGTCCCTAACTATTTCAACCTTCAACCACAAAAGATCGGCTAGCCTCAAAACTACTCCACCATAACTTGCTCCAACATTTTTGAGATCAGCAACAATAAGACCTTGTCTCACAGTCCAGCCTGAGCAACAACCATCGCCAGAATGCAGCATTGGCAGTCAATTGTAATGATAGCATGCTTTCATTATCAAGTATATTATTATTATTATTTATATAACAAATAAATATATATAATCTTACCAGATTAAAGGATATGTTAGAGAATTATGCTGAACATCCTTCTCAATATCAACGATCAGTTCCAGAATGTATTCACTTATTGAATCCGTTCAGTACATATATTTTTACAGTATACCCATTCGTTTGCTTAACATTATCACCTCAATGACAGAGTTTGTCTCTTTATTTTAAAACGGTATAACAAATATAAACCTATATAATATAGAAACATATTCCCCACCTTATAGCATGCTCATTTATGTACTTCCTTCCCAATGTTGAGGGTGGCTTTCCATGTTGGTGAATCTAACCATAGGGTATTTCTATATATTTGAATCAGCTTTATCACACAGTATTTCCAAGATAGCTACCTTCCTTAGTCAATTTATGGGTTTCTTTAAGGGCATTAAGAGTCTGAGACAATGTGATCTCATTTTCCCTTATTTGTTTGTGCATGTTATGAAAGTTCCCCATGGTATCGTGTCCCGTATTTGTTGCAATGAAAAAAAGTTTAAATATCACTTGAAATGCAAAAAAAAAAAAAAAAAAGGCTGAAATCATAATGCTCTCATTCACAGATGACCTATTATTCATTGACAAACTTAACAAATACTTTGTAAATATGTTAGGGTGCTCAAACAAATTCACGCTTTGCTCTGATTTAACTTTGAATTGTGCTATAAGTTAAGTTTTCACATGCAAGGGTTGTGGCAACCTAGACACTGAACAAATGCAGACCAAATTATCATGCTGTCTCTAAAAATAATCATTACACAACAATATCTCAAGTATAAATATCGATAACGGAGGTGTAGCCCCTAAACAATATCATGAAAATCAATATCTATAACATCAAGGCAACTCCAACTCAAAATAAGTGATATCTAAGTTTTGGAATCTTCAAACTAGTAACTCAACTAAATCGATTGCCGGCTAATCCTATCGATCTTATGCTAATCTAGAACCAAGAAAATGTAAGGAATAAGTTAAAAACCCAATAAATAATAATATACAATAAAAGGATAGCACAATAATAAACATATGAGTTAGTCAATAATATATTAAGATGAAAGAATTTACACAACTATATTCTAACTCTAGGTCACATACAGCCTTGGAGTTAGAGTATATGAGTTAAAGCATTCCCCAAGTTTTATATTACATGCCATTAAGACAAAACGAGAAAAAAAATATATACAAAAAAAATATATACAAATTAAGTTTGTCTAATACAAGTTAAAGGAAAGTTCCATCTTGTCACGATGGGTTGGATGCCATTGTTACATTCAATGGTAGTCATTTCCAACATTTGATGAACAGTGTCACTGGTTAAATTAACTAGCTGTGTCACATTCATTGGTTGAGAGTTGTGGAAAGTTCTTCGATTGTGCTCCTGCCAAATGAAGTACATCGTAGCTGTTAGAGTGAGTTGAAGAATAAGCCTTAACGTTCTTTTCCTTCCATCTACGAGCTGATGTTTGAGTTTCAGTCGATGTATAGCCAACTAGTCGTAGCCTTGCGACACATCAATTTCCACACACCATCCGCAAAGGGGCAGCGGAAAATAGGTGGTCATGGTTTTCTATTCCATCGCTACATAAGATTCATGTATTAGGTTGTTGAATGGCCTTGCTAATACGATCAGGAGTCCTTAATATTCTTTGAATAGCCAGCCAGAGAATGAAAATATGTGCAGGGATCTATTGAGGTCCCCAAACACGTTGGGCTTATACCACTTTGTCTTTAAATCCTTGAAATTTTGTATGCGAATTTCATAGTGAAAACACCATTTGGGCTATCACTCCATCTAATCTCATATTTCTGAGTTGAGTTTAGAAAGTAGTCTGGCATGTTGTCCACAATGCTAGCCATTATATCGTACTCATTGGGCCACCTCTATGCCCCATGACAAATGATTGTCTGACTTTAGCGTCTTGGGATAAGTTAGTGACGATCATCAGTCGCTCCAAGTATCTATCACAATGTGGCCCCACCAGATGCTAATTGTCTACCCAATTGTCAGAGGCAAAGATCAGGGCACAACTTTAGTATTTTCTTCCAACTCCCTACCACAAAGTCAAGTACTTTTATGGTCCATATGTATCTATCTTTAATTCTGTATATGTGAATCCATGCGGACCACACTGAGGAAGGACCTTTGGTAACAATCCTCTATGAATGGCAAGCTATTAGAGCCTTATTAGTCGCGAGAAGGCTTTTGAGTCACAAACCTCCTTCATCCTTTGCTGTACACATATCCACCCAAGCTACTTTTGCCGACATTCTCCCATCAATGGATCCATCCCACAGGTTCTGTTGAATGTAGCACTTTATGTTCTTTAGAACAGTGTTGGGGATAATGAAGATCGAGGCCCAATAGAGATGAATGGTGGATAGAATGGAAGTGATAAGTTGGAGCCCACCACCAAAGGATAGCCACTTGTTCTTCCAAGATGACACTCTCTTCACTGCCTTGTCCGCTAGAGGTTTGCAATCCTTCTCAGAGAGCCAAGATGTAATAAGTAGAACTCCTAAATATCTTACCGGCAGCTGGCCCACTTTGTAACCCATAATATCTTGGATTACCTTTAATATGCTGTCATCTTTGGTACATATAAACATTTCACTTTTATCTTTGTTAGCTGACAGTCCCGAAATAAATTTAAATTCCTAAAGCATCCATGAAACAATCTTATCAAATTGACATCAGCCTTGGATAAAAGCATGAGATCGTCTGCAAAGGGGAGCATCACTGTATGCGTTCGTTCACACTTTCAATTGTGCTGAAAGAGCCTACTTTGCCGTGCCTTCATTTCAATGATACCATTAACAATTTTCATAGCCAGCACAAATAGATGTGGTGATAGTAAGTCCCCCTGTCTAAACCCCTTCGCTCCTTTAAAGAAACCAACTGATTCTCCATTGATATTGATAGAGAAAGAAGTGCTGGTGATACATTGGTGGATCCAAGTGACCATCTCAGAAGGGAAGCCCATTGATTCCAGAGTAGCAATAAGGAAGTCCCACTTAACAGAATTGTAATCTTTCATCAAGTCCACCATCATTGCACACCGTGGAACACTCTTGCCAAAATGATATTTGTGGAGATGTTTTTGAGCAAGCAAAATATTATTACCAATTTTCCTTCCCGTCATAAAAACAGTTTGGCATCGATTAACCAGAAATGGTCATATGAGTTTGATCCGGTTGGCTATAATTTTTGAAATAATCTTGTAAATGACATTACAGTATGAAATAGGTCTAAAATTAGTCACCTTGGAGGGAGACATGGTCTTTGGAATCAAGCTAATGATGTTGGCATTAACTTGTTTGAACTGTTTTCCATATAGAAAAAAGTCCTAAACCGCCTCAATAACCACATGATTCACAATATGTCATGCCTCCTCAAAGAATTTTAATGAGAATCCATCAGGGTGAAGTGCTTTGAAGTCACCAATAGAGAACAAGGATTGACAAACTTCCTTGACACTTACTAGACAGCAAAGAAAATCTCTAAGATTATCAAATACAATACAAAGGATGAACGGGCAAAGTCTATCTTTATCCATTGGATCATTTGCGTGACCCATCCCTAGTATCCGCATAAAGTGAGCAACTATCAATTGTTGGGCTTCATCATTGCTGCTAGTTGGGGAGCCGTCCTCTTTAACCAAGAAAATGATTTTATTGCGATTGCAGTTCCCAACAACAGAACGAAAGAATAACTTGGTGCATTGATCTCCTTCTTTAAACCATTTGATCTTAGCCTTTTGTTGGAGAAAATCAAGTTCCTGAGCCATAGCATGAAGGTAAGCTAATTTAAAGACCCTCTCCTCTTCGCCGGTACTTGCTCTAAGTGGAAGATGAAAGTTCGTCCGTTCATTTTCTTCCAATGCCTTTAGTGATCTAACAACCTCCTCAAAAATATTTCTAACTTGATCATTAAGCCTTTTAAGAATCCTTTTTGTGTTCCTCAGCTTGGATATAAGCCTGAATATTAAAACGTCTTGTATTTCCTCCTATCAGGCCTCACAAACAACTAGGGGGAATTGCATATTCTTGGTAAGAAAATTATTAAATCTAAACATACATTTCTACGCCCGTTCCAGGCCCTCTGAATATAGAATACAAAGAGAATGATCTGATATTCTGACCGAAAAGAATGAAGCTTTATATGTTCCGAACTCTGAAAGCCAATTACCATTAACCACAATCCTGTCCAGCTTTCTATAGATATGAATGACCACATCTCTTCTATCATTCCAAGTGTAAAAGGCATTGTCATACACAAATTATTAAAATCACAATCATTGAGACAATTATCTAAATCCATGGAGCTCCTAACATTCTAGTTACCTCCCAATCCTTCGGAAAGAGATCGAATTGCATTAAAGTCCCCTAAAGCAACCCACGGTACCTCATGTAGCTAATTACTTTTAGCTTGTAGGCTATCCCAAAGAACATACCGCTCAATATCCGAGTTAGCCCCATAAATAAAGGATACATAGAATGGCTTATTGTCAACTTTGATGCATACTTTGCAATGAATAATTTGGTCCTCTTTAGAGAGAATCTCCAAATACACATGCCACGAATCCCATCTAACCCTTATACGGCCTATAGATGTTGTAGAATAATTCATAACCCAATTTCAGTTGAAAATCAATTGCTTAGTAATCTCATCAACATTTCTTTCTCTAACTTTAGTTTCAACTAATTCCACAATGGAACAACGAGAATAAAGGATAAATTGCCTAACCTTGTGAGTGTTGATATGACCATTCAGTTCCCAAACATTCCAGCATGCCATACTAATCATGAGAATGAGCTGAAAGGGACGATTTTCTTTTAGGCCCTTTGGTTTTTTCAATATTGACTTAAGTGGTTTTTCCTTGCATAGAGGCATTCTCAACTCTAACAAACCGGGCTGTTCCAATTGAGAAATTGAATCTACTTGAGTTGTGAATTTTTGAAGTGAAGCAATCTGCTGCCCAACAGCAGCGTTAGTCGCAGAGTAATCGGGCAGCATCTGCTCTACAATAGCAGGCTGTGTGGGGGGATCCTGCTCACCTTGCATTGTGAAGACCGATCATACAGCAGGCTACCTTTCAGCTCTAACAATCAGTATCCCACCATCCCAAGAGTGCTGCTGTCTTGCATCCAAGGTTGCCTGCAGATTAGAAGCTCCAACTGAATGGCAAGTTAGGCAGCAATCTTCATCACTTGCTATGAGAGCAGGTTCACCAGCTGAAGTACCATTCAATGAATCAGATGCACCGCCATCAGGAAGAACGATACATGCAGCAGTAACAGCCTGCATATCAACATGAGTAAAAGGTTGAGCACCCACGCCCTCAAGAGGTGAAGGGTATTCAATGGAAGGCAGCTTTTCCTTCACACGAGATGAAGGAACTGTGTCTACAGAAACATCAAACGGGCCATCTGTGGGGCAAAACTCATCACCCTCTTGGAGGACTGCAAATGCATTGGTAATAACTACTTTTGCTCCCAGAACATAACTGTCCTAATCACAAACTCTGTGAACCTGCTTCTTCAGACCTAAAATTGCCTTTTTCAAGTGGGTATCTGGCAGTGTTCGACCTGTAGGATGATAGATCTTCATAGGCTTGCATTGGGAAGAACTATGGCCAATTTGTTGCCAAATTCCACAATCGAATAAGTTTTCATTTACAATCAACGTCTACCTCCGTAACTTGTTCAATCTCTAAATCTGAACATCTTCTTGTATTTAACCGGACTTTGGAAGGTAGAGAAGTAGCAGCACCAACCCTATATTCAATCGGGTTATTCAATAATAATGACTATAAAAGTAGTAATGGCAATTGTTATCCCAATAATCAACCAAAAATTTAGTGAATTAGGTTTTTATAAAATTTTTTAAAGTAATTTTGATTTATTTAAATATTAAGTGTATAAAATTAAATAAAATACTATAAATAATACATACTAGAGAAATAGAGATTTGACACTATATATAATATTGGTTCAACCGTACTTATATCTAATTTCCAATTCACGTTTGAGATTTAAAAATCAAAACTAATTTTTTTGTTTTAAGACAAAAATCAATTCTTACAAAACAAATAGAAACTCTACCCTTAGAGATTTTCTCTCAAAAGTGATTTTTTACTCATTCACTCTTATAATAATTTGAGTATAAAATTTCCTTTCAAATAAAATATAAGTAAATGAAGTATAAATTTCTCTAAATAAAAATTTTAAATGTTTATGCTTAAAAGAAGATAAATATTTCTCATATATTTGCTATGATTTTTCTGTTAGACATTAATGTGACTAAAACAACCACTAAAACGGAATATATAATCAATTTTTATACCTCCTGCCATTTACGTGCTCTGTTTTCGAACGTGAGATTTGGACCGGTTTTGAACTTCTGGACACTCATTCACTCCGTTAGATAGTGTATTGTTTGAGTTGGGTGCCAGGGATAGAGTCAGAAGGCTCAATTTATAGGCAAAACCATCATTCACCTCAAACGAGCGTTTCATACTCAAACCGGCCAAGAATTAATAATTGATTTAATGGGAGAGTTATCATCACTAAATGGACCACTAATACTTCAGCAATTAACTGAGTAAAACGGTAAATGGTTACAAATCGATCGAGAAAGATGAAGAGAACGAAACCAGTCTGCGGCTTGAATTCGGCTCAAATCCGGCTCGACTAAGCTGACTTCTCGGCTCGGCTTGGCGGCTCGCTTGGCTCATGGGCCGGACTCAGTAATTGGGCCTGAAGCTTATATTCTCCCACTTGGTCAATGTTATACTTGATGTGATAACCAAACTCATCAATTCTCAAATATAAGAAATAAATATACGAATCATTGCAATAAGTCATCTAATAATGAGTAATATCTTCCATATATTACAATATATTATATTTTTTAAGTCATCCAGTAACTTTATTTTATGAATAAACCCTATGTTTATTCTTTGTCCAACTTAATGATATTCTCAAATCAATCAATGTGTACACAATTTTAAGAAATATCACAACAATAAAATAAGAATTTACAATATCATTGTCCATACAATGAAAATTATAAAATGGAACTCAATCCCATTTCAGTTACAAGATCCTTGA
>JAOVVI020014714.1:0-11415 GCA_028571085.2 Nepenthes alata | reverse complement strand
AGTTATTACCTCAGAATCCTAGATTAAAACACTAGACCTTCGGCTGCCGTGGCAATGACACTAGCAGGGGGAACGATTGTGTGTATATGTGTGTATGTGAGAGAGAGGGGGGGGTCTCTGATGGAAATGACACTAAAAGGGGGAAAGACTGCCTGCCTTTGGTAATACCTGTGATGGTGAGAGATCCAATCACAAGGTTCATAAGCAGAAGAATTTAAGGAATGGAGATGAGAAACAGAAGAAGTGAAAGAAGATGAAAAGAAGACAAAGATGAGGAGAGAATTCTGTATCCATTCAGACCCTTTCAACAGAATCATCTCTGGTATAAATAAAGTTATGAGTGCTCCAACTATAGATAAAGATACTGAATGTTTTTCTTCCAGAAGGTACCCTACTTAAACCGGATAATGCTGTCAGCTGGTACCAGAAATTGCATTGACATGTATGAAATTTAGCAACAATTTTCCCTCTTGTAGATGATATTTTGATTATTGCTAATGATATTATTGACATTGAGAATCTGAAATTGCTCCTTTAAAGTCAATTATAGACTAAAGATCTCTGGAGTTTGCATTATTGTTTTGGTATTAAGGTTGCTAGATGTCGTCCTAGCATCTTTCTTTCGCAAATGAACTAAATAGTGGATTTACTTTAACAGATTGGTACGTTGGATTCAAACACTTGTGATGCTCCCATAAATTCAAGAATTAAAGTATCACCAGATGATAAGGAAGCCTTTGTAGAACCGTAAAGGTACCGACGGCTAATTAGTACATTCAATTATCTCACTGTGACTCATCCAAATATTGCTTTTTCAAATAGGATTGTGAGCTACTTTATTTCTCCTCATGTTCATCATCAAAGGTTGTAATCCATATCATGAGATATCTCAATGGTAAACTTGGACGAGACTTACTTCATAATTAATATGGTCATAGTCGGGTCAAGGGTTTTTCGGATCTTGATTAGGCTATTAAAATTCTACCACCTACTGTTATGTGTTTTATTGAGGGCAACCTTTTGTCATGAAAGAGCAAAAAACAAAATGCAGTAGCCAGGTCATGTAGAGAATCAAAATATCATATGATGATGCATGATACATATGAAATGATATGGCTTCGGCAATTATTTGAGTCATGGGCCTTCTTGAATATAGTGCGATAATCAAGCAAGGTATTTCAATGGCATACAAAACATATTAAAGTAAATTGTTACTTTGTTCGTGAGAAACTTTAACAGGGTTTAATTAACATTCATCATGTAAGGACTAGATATTAACTTGCAGATATTTTCATCAGATCCTCAACTAAAGCTCAAGTTACGTACTATAACAAGTTGGACATAATCAACACCCATACTCTAACGCGAGGGAGAGAATTAAAATAGTGTTAGAATGTACTTTAAAATATGTTGCGATATATTATCTTGTCAGGGTAGTATATTATTTCTGATATATGCAAATAACCCTATATACATGTGAACAAAACCAACCTAAGTACAGGGTCTTCTCATCTCTTCTTTTACAATTTACACAATGGTTTGTATGGAGGTCTAGGTCTTTTAGAATAAAAGCATAAAGAGATTTTTATTGTAATCTACGCGTCAAAAGCTTCATATAATGAGGAAGGTTTAAAGAGTATAACCATGGAACTGATCCTCTCTTCAGGACCACTGAGAAAATTGGAAATGAAGTAGTCCTCAGCAAGGGAAGGATTAGGACTGATGGTAAGGGTGGGTTCTTAGTTCTTCAAACTGCTCCTACTCCTCTTCCACAGTTCTTTGTTGAAGTAATTTGATTATGTTAACAATATCCATAAAGGATTTGTTTCCAAATCTTTGCATACAGTCGTTCGGAATATATCAGAAGATGCATGTTCTAGCTGAGAGCTGAAACCAATGAACCAAGTATCAGCTTGTCCTTCTAATAACATGGAGGGGCTATCTGCACTTTCTGATTTTCAGGTTCATTGCAAATGGTGAAGTATTTAATACACTTTCAAATCCAACTATAAGGTTCAAGTTCGAATTTTATTTTAATCCTGATTAATTAAGTTGAAATAATTTAAATTGAGGTTAAAGGAAGAAAAAATTAGGTCAAAAGTTAAAATTGGACCGAGTCACATTGAGTTAATGGATGCCTAACTAGCTCTTGATGCGCGCCCATGTGTGTTCTGGGCAGGGAGAATGCGCCATATTAGTGCTTGAACAGAGCTCAAGCGTACATTCCAAATTAACCGTGTTCAATACACACCCAAAAGATGCCTGAACACATTGAGGCAGAATGCCAGTGTCTAATATGTGCTCAAAACACCGCTTGTGTGCCACTGAGTTTGGCCGTGATGCCTAATACACGCTTGAGCGCCACTTTGTTATAAATATTATATCCGACTGAATTTCGGTTATTTTCTACAAAAATTTGAGAGAGGAGAGATGAGGAGAAGAGAGAGAAATAGAGAGGAAGCTAGAAAAGACAAATTAAAGTGATTTCAAGCAATAATTTTGTAAGATTCAAACTAGGGCAAGTGTATTCCAAGCCTTTTTTCCTTTGTTGCTATTCTTTCTTCATTTCTTTGAGCATTTCTTGTTCCAAATGCTTATACATGACATTTTTGTAGCTAAGACAATGGTACTTTACATGCATAAACTCCCACTCTTATTCTTTATGATTTTTATGAAAATCATGTTCTTAGTTCATGTACTTGGTTTATTAAGTTGTTTTCCTGCAATATTCTTACATGCATGCGTTGAATTCATGATTTAATAACTTTTTATGTGATGAATTTTGTACATATTTCTTTAATATGTTCTAGACCTTTAAATATATGCATACATGTACTGAAAATTTAATAATTTGTCCCTACATGTTTGACAATTGAAAAAAAATGTGGGAATGACAGAATTTTTTGGTTTTCTCTGCAATTTTTAGCTATTATATGCATTAAAAATATGCATGTTTTAAGTTCCTGCATAATTTTTATACAATGCATGATAAGAATTGATGGAATTTTGAAGGAAAACTCTACAATATGTTAAGAACTAAGAACATTTTCTCCAAAATGAGAAAATATAATAATTATGAAGAATTGTGTAGATTTTTTATGTGTCTAAGTATCGGACCATTGTAATAAATTCAATTGATGGTATATTATGGCATGTCTTAATATATTATAGTAGTAATCAAGATTTGAACATATCATCCGCGAGTAAAAACGGCATTTGACCTCATTTACAATGTTATATGTACGACGACCCACTTACGGGTCTTGAATAGTAGTATACGGCATTTAATTGTATGAAAACAAATATAATCCAGGCTTCGATTATCCACTCCTTTAGTCGATAAGGCCTCACTGACCCTTGATCCCTAAGAATTTTCATATTTGAACATGGATTATATGGCATGAATTTGAATAAGAATATAAAAAAATTTTTGATAAGCTGTACATATTTGTTATAGAAATTCATAGCACTACACTAAAATTTGATTCATTGTTCCTTCCAACATGTTTTAATGCAAGTTATATGTTTAATTATACAAATTATATGCCTTACTGAACTTTCGACTCACTCCAACTTCTACTTTTCACTAACCCCTTTAGATTAGAGATTCGGGCACTTGTAGGATGGTAAGGTTTTGATCAAGGAGCTGCAGTTGAAGAAATTTCAGACTAGAATTAGAAAGAAATCAGCTATTGTATTTTGTTTTGCACAAGTTGGTTCCGTATAAACTAAATTATGGTATTGCAGCTTGTATAATGCTGTCGGATTGATGATATTTCCATATGATTGTTCAGATACTCTGATTTCGTTTGGATTAGACATGACTCATTACGTAAGTCCAACGTTATAGTTTGGTTGGTGTCGGAGCCACTTGATGATGTGGCATTTCAAGTCTTGTGGTTCGATTAAATATTATTCATGTTTTGGTCGGACAATATATTGACGTGAAACTCCTATCCGCGGTTAATTGGGTTGGTAGTTAGATAATTATTAATGTTAATAATTATTAATGACAGAATTGGGTTTTGGGACGTGACCCTGACACCAACTACTTGGATTATCCTCAGGAGTAAAGGAATAGTCTATTTTGTGAAGGATATGGGTAAAATTCTTGAATTGACAGTAGCTATATTTCTTGGGGTTTATGGCTGGTTAAGAGCTCTGGTTTATTGTTGAAAATAAAAAATCCAGGTTGGTGGGCTTCTTCCTGTTTTGAATTGTTTTCCTTGAACTAGTTAAAGTGTTAAGCAAGCTTTTATTACATTCCGCCTTCCACGTTCTTGCTAAAGTTAGCTTGCAATGCTGGAGCGTCAGTTCTCATCATGACGAAGCCATATTGCAATTGCTCTTGAAGGTTGTCATGGGCCTCCCGTTGCCACTGTTGTATTTGTTTCTCCAGTTTTCTTCTTGTCATTGATGGATTTGCTGAGTTGTTGACTGAATGTATTTTGGGAAAAATAATTTGTGGGAAAGAAGTTAAAATTTCAGACAAGAAACCTTGCTTTGATAACAATTGTAATGGTGAGGGATCAAATAACAAGGAAAAAAGTTGTACATAGTAAGATATAGAATAATAACGGTTTAAAGTGAAGAACAGATATGAGAAACAGAAGTGAAAGGAGATGAGAAGTAGACAGAAGTGAAGAGAGAGTTCTGTACAATCTGGTTTTATTCATTCACACCCTTCCGGCAAAGTGAATGTGCCCATTTATACAACCAGCTAGGAAGCATATCACTTACAAGTCGTTACAATGATTGCAATCTTTTCCTAACAACTCTAACAGAATCTCAAAGGCACATGACAGATTCTTGGCCATTTTTTATGTAATTGCTGCACTTATTTTACAGTTTGGCAGTTGTGTTTCTTTGCTGTTTTCTTGCTGAATCACCTTATTAGCAAGATGTTTTGCTGATGCTTCATATTCCCTTCATATACTTCAAGACATACCAAGTCAGAATACCTTCCAGAGCTTCCAACTCAAATGAAAGAACAGAAAATCCCTGCTTTACAGAAACTAACCACACCTAATAAAGGCATGGTGGAGCAACATCGAAAAGGGGATCTATACATCAAGTGATACTGGTTTGTTCCATAAGACGAGCATTATAAGAAAAGCTAAACTAAAACAGTAGGAACTCAGCAATAAACAGCAATCTGCTTCAACAAGTTAAATTATCTAAGAATACCACAGTGGAAGACGCATTATTTAATAGAAGGAACTTGGACGCTGTGAAAAATTCTGCATCTTGTAGGACAATGCATTGCAAAAACAATGTATGATGAGAATGTGATGGATGAAATAAGGGGTCAAGTACGATTTTTTTAAATAAGATAGAGTATCTATCAGTGTAAAAAAAAAGACCCGAAATCAAACTTTGTCCAATTCAAGAAAATGGAAATAAATGATACTGTACAAATTTTCAGCATAAACATCTGAAATCAAACTGTGCAAGATTTTATTTTATTTTTTAGAGTTCCAAAACTAAGGGGAAAAAAAAGAAACAGCAACTGTCACATTCAATTGCCTTTCTATTGTCACAAATTTGACAACAAACATATATCTTCTGAATCCCAAAGAACCTTTGCCAAATCAAAACCATTGCAAAAACTGGATATTAGGGATCAAATATAAAATATGTTAAACCTGAATCAAATGTGCCCATGCCCAACTGATTTTATTGGATGCGATTGCGCTTCTTTTCTAATTTGCAAGATCTAAAATAGAGATCTCTGAACTCACAAAATTAAAAGATTTTAATACAGGAGCTTCTTTCTCCAAAAAAACCAACAGGACAAAGCCATAGTTTCATAGAAAATGAGAATCATTAATCATGATCAGAGGTAAGTGTTAATGTGGATTATGCAATGTTTTCATTATATTTACATGAAAAAAGCATCTCACATTTCAAGTCTATGGAAGGAAACGAGTAGGCAAGCCACTGATGTGAACTGGATGAGATTCAAATACTATGAGCTTCTGTCCACAATAAGAGATAGAGAGGCAAAAAAATTCTAATAAAGAAGTCCAAAAGGAAAACTTTTTAGGAAAAGAAGCATTTTTACTGAGATAAAATTACAGTTCCAAGATAATTCCCAGCAAACAAAAGGACATTGAAAAGGCCAACTAAATGCTACATCATAATTCATAAAGCCTTAATCTTCAACAACTACAATCTCCAAGAACAATGGTAAATAAAGATGATCTCATATCGATAAAACACTTATATTACTCCTGCTCATTCTCATTGCTCGTTGACTTTTCTTCTCACAGGACAACAAAGTTTGCTCAAAGCAGCATTATGTAATAAGCGCACAAGCCTTTGCAAAGGAAATCCCACCAACTCAAGGCCCACGTAGCGTAGATATTCCAGAGGTAACACCTTATCATTACCTATAAACAACTGGATAAATTTTGAATAGGAGCCTGGTGATCGCATATACAGCCCTGACAGTGAGCAAATAGCTATTATCAGAATAACTTCCCAAAGCAACAAGGAGTTTTTTTATTCTCTCCAACTCATACCAAAGAAATATTTTCTCCACAAACCTATTCCAGATGCAGGCCACTACCTGAGATTTCTCAATGAAAAATCCCTCTTTTTTCCCCCACATTTAGCACGTGTGCTTCAATTTGTACAATCTCCCCTCCCTCCAAATGAAAGGAGATATGTTCAAACAATCACATGAGAACGGAGGTAAAGGCCCAAGGAGGAATAGATAGGTAAAGGAAGGTGCCACATGGAATAGCTTCTCTGCAATGAAGGAATAAATAATTAGTGCATTCATAGTTGGGCTTGCTGTCTACCTGCCTAAGCTCATCACAAACATATAGCAAAATGTTAGTAATATTTCTTCTGCCTAACAATGATTCAAAAGGTTAGTCAACCCTAGGTCTATGCAAACCAAGCAGCGACTTCAACATCAAATAATACAACTATTCTAGTCATTGCATTGTAAAAGTTGCAACCATATTCCTTGGTCTAGTACATAAATAGATAGCAAAGTAATATACATACAAGTTTTGGTTAGTAAAATAAACAAATATAGCTCCAATTGATGTTGATCCAAGATTGAACCAAGAATACATTGCTGCAAATCTAATTAACAGGGTCATGTCACCCAAGATTTAGAAAACAGTAGCATTGGCGTGACTATGTCATAAAAGATTAAATTCCTTGTTCTCATTTTGGCACGGATGTTATCTAATCTCAACACTTATTTTCAACAGCCCTAGTTTTATAAAATTAATTTCAGTAACTTATTTTCCAGTACTCATTTTCTCTATTCAAAAGGCTTATATCTATCAATCAGAACATATAATATATGCCACTTGATTAAAATTACGTTCTCCGAGCTTTGCAATGGAGCAATAATCATGTTGATTCAGGGGTCCTTCTGAAAGTTGTAATGACTTCAAGATAAAATCAGATTTTCATCATGTTTCTAGATGCCATAACAGATTATTTAATCTAAGCAACATGGATGAACACTTATTTCCAATATCCTTAATTCTATAAGACTTATCTCAATAACTAGTTTTCCCAGCACTCACTCTGTCTACAAATGGATCATACTCTATCAATCAAAAAATATAATATACGCTGGTCAAAATTACATTTAGAGAACTTTCCAGTGGAGAAAGAATCATATCTACACAGAAATCCTTGAGAAAGTAACTATGACTTTAAGATAAAATCACACTTTCCTCAAGTTCCTCAATTCCGAAATGATGGTTTAATCTAAGCAACATGATCAGTAAATCAAAATTGTCAGCTAAATTCAGCAAAAGACAATAGCGCCCAAGCACTCAAAACAGAAGAAACCACAAAACAAATTAAAAAGAATCAAATAGAACTCTTCAATTTAAAGGCGAAGGATACAGAAAATATCATGTCCACTACACACATACCACACCCGAGTTAAGTATAAACCTTCCAAAAAATGGGCATCCATGTGTACATAATTAGGTTTTAATCAAACCGAACTTAGCATTTTCCTACTAAGGTCAACAATATAACAAAATTGTAGTTATCTAACATGTTTGAAATTGCAGTGTTCCAACTTCTAATGCCAATTTCACGGTATCATGGGCAGTAATAAGCAATCGTAATGGCGTTAGGACCACAGCGGACTTATTGTAATAGTCAGGCTCCATTAAATACACATACACTGAGGTGGAAACAATACATCAAGGTTGATATACTTGTTCTATATTATCTAAACCTTTTTCAAAGGTGGCCCACTACATCATGTTCCCATCATTATGGGCTCCGGGGAGGACTACATAACTAAATTTGTCAACTAATTTTTCTAAAATAAAATTAAAAACAGGCTCCGCCCACAAAGCTAGCTAGTTAGTGACATATAATTAACAAACATTATCCAGTCATGCAACTAGGAAATCCTATGCAAAAACAGGATAGGATTGATGACAGTTCTTGCTACTCAATATCTGAATTCACAAAAAATACAATGATTCCAAGAAGCATAAACTTAAGGCTTAAACACTATGTTTGCTTCCACTTTTGATGTATGAAAAGGTGAAAAGTGAATAATCTAAGGAATCAAAGCGGTAATCAAAGAGTAATCAAAAACCATGTAAAACTGTAAAGACTTGCTAACTGCATTTTATTTAACTATATTTCAGTAGTTTTATTGTCAAAACAAATAGGAAATCCATGTAAAACTATAGAAACATCTTAAAACAGGTTAGACAAAACGGATAAATGTCATATTTGCGCACAATGGCACACAGCGAAAAACATTTAATAAGTCTCCAATGTTTTACATTGCTATATGTTTTTATCATTAAAATTGATAGGTTTGATACTTAGCAGGCCAACCCAGAGTCCAGCCTGTAGAAGAAAAGCGCCCAAGAAACAGTAGCCCAACGAAAGCTTTGCGAAGCCCAAAGCCAAAAGCCAACCGTGGAAGGCCCAACCAGTACCGCCCAAGGCGGAGCTTTGCCACACGGGCCGCTGAAGCCTATCGCAGGATAGGCCCACTAGCACGACAAAGTCAACTCCAACTCAGTCGACAAAGTCTCAACGACCACAGCCACTGGATAGTCCCCCACGCCTGTAGAGGGACAACCCACAGACGGTGATGACTAGCTTGTCGCGATAAGAATCTTGGCGGCTCTAAGTACCATGGACAGACACATGCTGTCAACTACTCACAAGCGCGGAGTTGGAGAGCCCGAGGAAGGCTAACCAGCGCCCTTTATAAAAACCACCACACATCCTCCATATAGGAAGAAGAAAAATAAACTCATAGAGAAAGGGAAAGAACTCCAGAGTATAAGGGGAGGAGAAAGTATCTCTCTCTTAGGATCGATCCCGAGGGATCCTCCTCCTGAAGACTATTTCAAGCTCCGGCACCCCGCATGCCATTGGAATGATCAGTCCCATCACCGAAAAGCCAGATGACTATATGATGAATCACTCTCTCTCTGGTATACTTAAACCATCGCATTCTTCCCTTCTAAGCCACCCACTCACTTGGGCGCACCTCAAAGCCGCTCTCTAGTCAGGCGCACTCGTCGGAGCTCTGTCCTCCACCTCAAAGCCGCTCCCTAGTCGAGCGCACTTGTCGGAGCCAACTCTCCATCTCTTAAAGCCACTCTCCAGTCGAGCACAACTATCTCTCTTAGTCGCTCCCTAACCGAGCACACTCTTCGGAGCACAACCCTTCATCTCTCAAAACCGCTCCCAATCGAGAACACTTTATTCTCTAAGCCGCTCAACTACTGATCGCACTACTGAAACAAAGTCCCCCAGCCAATACTCAATCTCCTCGTACATGTATCTATGCATTACTTTACATTCTTCCCATCTTTCAATCTAGCTAAGAAAGATTTTTAACTTGAGCGTCGAAAAATAAATCAAAGAGCAATCTCACCGTCCTCTGACCTCTTATTTGTTAGTTATAGCATGCAAAATCTTGGTTTGAAGAAATGAAAATCAGACCTACTTCAGTTCAACCTACCGGGTGAAATCAAACAGCTCCCTAATTCATTCGGTACTCCAGATCTAGAGATATATCAAAAATATATACAAAGCATAAGGCAAAAGTGGAAAAAAAATTTCTTTTAGAAGAGTCCATACTTTGATAACCGTGAAACAAGAAGCACAAAAAGGAAAAATATTACTAATTTAAGAAAATCCTCTTAACAAAGGGGAAGTCTTTTATAGGTTTTGAAATATCTTTTAGAAAGTGTTACAAAATAGATCTTTCCCAAAAATCTTATTGAATTTCCCTACAAATTATTACGGTCTTTTTTAACAATTAGCAATTTAAACTTTGAAATAACACCCTCAGATTAATTTTGAAAGAAGCTATAAATTGTGGCTTTCCCAAAATCACCTTTGAAAGCAATAACAAACACCCTTAAAATACCAATTTGGCAGAGAAATTATACAATACAACTATCAACTCCAAAGTTATTTTTGAAATATGTGTTCAATTTTTTAGGTTATCGAAATGTAAATTTGTCATAAATCACTTAAAATTAGTCGGTATCCCTAATCGCAAAGTAAAAAGGGAAAAAAATCCAAAAAACTAAACGAGTAACCTAAATTACAGAACCCACACGTAAAGCAACCGCAAGTAAAAGACATCTGCTAGACGATCGCAAAATAATCTACACTAATTATGGTATATGCTAACAATAAAACAAAATTGCATCAGAAAACTCATGATCTGACAAAAACATCATAGTTTACAAGCGGAAAAGCAAGTTTCTTAGTTTTATTAAAGATTACGATGATCAGAAACTCACAATGAAACTCTTCGAGAAGAATCGCACCTTGGATGGCGTCGAGGCTCTGAATCTTACGATCGATCAATCGGAGATGGAGAGGGTGTTTCTTTGTGATGTGAGTTTGTCAGAAGAAGGAGAAGATAAGAAGGGATCAAAAAGAGAAAAGGGTGAATTGATTGCGGAAATAGAGAAGGAAGAGAACATGACAAATTTTCTGGACCGAGCACCGCAAAGAGGTGTATGATTGGGGATTTAATTATGCTGCAAAAGCTTTAGCCATGAACGTCAAGCAACGATAAAGAAAGGAGTTATGATAAAGAAAAAAGGAAATAGATAGGGGCAAAAAGGGAAAACTATGTCCTAGCCAACAAGCAACGTCGGTAATCCGAAACGGGCACGTTTGGTTCCAACAATTGAAAAAAAAAAGAATTACAATTTCCGTAAAAATTATATTTTTTTTATTTGATTGGTAAACAGCCCATCAGTGGATCGTTGGCGGAGCTCCCTTCGCTCCCCACGAAGGCGAACAACGCTCTGACGGTCAACTTTCTGCTTCCGCGTTAGACCCAAATAGCAACTTTCTACAGTAATGGGCCTGCACTGTTGGGCCCATAACTCCTCCGACAGCCAATCACAGCTTTCCACGCGTCTT
>JAOVVI020014711.1:0-11417 GCA_028571085.2 Nepenthes alata | reverse complement strand
TATTCACCAAAGGACATATCATTTGAGAAATAATATATCCTTTCCATCAAAGGATAAGTCTTGAACAGACATGTCATTTAAAAAAATTTTCTTTATATATATACATATAAAAACCTATAAAATTATTTAATTAATTTAATAAATTAATAATTCATATGTCTTGTCATGTGAGATATATTTTTAATAGTGACTACTGTCTATTATTATGACTGATGGTTTAGCTTATAAAAAATCTTATAAATGCGGACAAAAAAGTCTCTACAATATTAAACAGCAATAATGCCACATACTATACATGCAAAATCAACAGTGACATTTGCCATTTGTCAAATGAAAATACTAACACGTACTTTGCATGCAAATTTGGTAATGACGCATGTTATTTATTTAGTATCGATGACTTTATAACACCCAATGCATTTTATACATGCAAAGATCACGTGTATAAAACTAAACTCTAATTATTATTACCAAAATTTGGAAGAAAATATTATTGAATTAAATATATGAGTAGTGTTATGATAATATTACTTAGTCACACTCAATAATATAATATTTTATTTATTTACATAAAATAATAGGTTTATAAAAATAAATTTAATAATAAATATCATATTATTTAAAAATATTTAAAAAATGGTTAAATGGTATTTAAAAAATATGTATCTTATATGAATATTCATATTATATATAATAATAATAGGTTATATATATATATATAACTCCGACGTGCATGACTAGCACGTGGCGTTGTCGGGTTGATGATTTGTAACGGACGCTGCCTTGCCACACTACTTATATCGAAGCGCGCCGTCTTTCTTACGGATTCAACCAAGTCAGAGTGAAAGAAAAACAGACGGGAGAATTGGAAATTAAGCAACGAGAGTGAGGGAGAGAGACGGAGAGGGGTTGTGTTGCAGGTTTTGTGAGCTGTTGAAATGGCCAGTCTGTCGCAATCTCTATCCTTGAACGCGGTGTACGGCCAGGCTTCCTCGTCCTCGAACCCAACTGGAGCTCCGAGCAACGTTGATAGGAGAATGCAGTCAGCGGAGGCACTGGTGCTAGATCTCAGTAACCCTGATTGCAGAGAAAACGCCCTGCTTGAACTTTCCAAGGTAATTTTATACTCTTTTCTGCATCTTATTTCGTTATTTGATTATTAGATGTATGCTAATTTGTGATAGAAACAAGTGTTTCTTCACGAGTAGAAAAAAAATTGTTTCCCGTTGTTTTGATATTAAGGGTTTTGATTTGGTACGATTTTTGTGTGTTTCAAAGTGTTATAAATTGGGGTTTTATTATGCACATCAAAATTTTGCAAGAAGCTCAACGTTTTGATGTTTTGCAAACTTGTCCAACAAAATTTAGGGAGCATTTTCTTAGATGATTTGTCAGTAAGTACTTCTTGAGGTAAAATAATCATAATCTGCAGTATTGATCAAACTTTAATTGTTCTGGAAATATTTAGATCAATGTTTGAATCATTTGGTTGGTTTAACATGAAGACAACCATGAAAACTAAGGCAAATTCGAGTTTTCTTTGTTTGGTTTAGCATGAATGAAAACCGAGGAAATCTTAAAAATTCATATTTGGACAATCATGTCATTGTTCTATATAGCCATATAACATTCCTGATCACATAAAGAGAAGCCATACTATGTCGGTCAATAACAACGAGAGGTATAGTACAAAGGCGTTGATGACCTGCTCTAACCACACATCAGTTTGCATATCCCAAGCAAAAAATTCACACTTCTTCAAAATAGAAAAGAAATCCCATGGGGGGGGGGGAGAGAGAAGCATGCAAAGTCACCAAAAGATGACCGACTGTGGAAAAGGAAAAGGCTTGTGTTCTACTTTAACATTGATGAGGGATTGATGGAGAGACAATGAAGAAGATGGAGGAGAGGATGCAGAGACTGGTCTAATTAATGGTGGGCGGCCAGTAGTTTAGGTTATAGGGTAATACAGTAAATCATACTTTCTCATCTTTTTTGCTGAAGAAATTCACCCTTCATAGTTTTCCTTATTTTCCGTGTTATTCTTTAATGTAAAACTGTGTAAAAATAGTTACATAAATATCACTAGAGGTCTTCATTGTTTATACAGTTTTAAATTCAATTGTTTTCCTCCTAACAAATCCAAAACTCAAGTTTTTATGGTCACTCGATCATCAATTGTTACTCATTAAATGGGGATACAAAAATAGTTTTTCTAGAGTATGATGTTTCTTATTATTGTTTGCAGAAGAGAGAATTATTCCAAGATTTAGCTCCTCTCTTGTGGAATTCATTTGGTACTATTGCTGCTCTGCTACAGGTATGCTTTGTCTATGGGTATGTTGATAATATACTGATGATGGTGTCCATAAATCAACAAATTGCCAATTGCAATAATATTCTCTGAAAAGATGGGGAAATCATCAAACAAAAACAAGTCAGAATCACAAGATTCCATTAAGAAAGCAAAAGATACTGTGCATTATCTGTTACACTGTCTGAATTACTTGACAGAAAAGAATTTTATTATTTTCCTTCCATGGAAAATATCAACTTACTATGGGATGATTAGGTAAATCAATTTTATTATAAGTTTTTGCTGGTTTATTAGATTCAATTTTACTGATGGAACCCTTTGTTCAAATTGCAGACTTTCCAGATAAACCATGACGCCGAAACATTGCCTCGGGAATAAATTAGAAATTGTGGAAAAATATGTGGCATTGAAAAAAGGAAGAAAATATTTGTAAAGAAAAGTTATATTTAGGAGAAATCCCTGCAGTCCTTGTTGGACACCTCCAATGCTCCCACCCTCCAAAGTCTTGCTCCTCCTCTCACCTTTCTTATGAGGGAGAGGGGGAGAGAGCGATCAATTGAACGGAGTAAGGGAGAGGGCTGGGAGAGGCAGTGGCAAGAAGGGGATGGGAAGGGCAGGAGAGAGTGAACAAGGGGAGGTGGGAGGAGGGAGTGGGGTCATGTGGGTGGAGTGATTGTTCTTTTCATTTTCTCTTTACGAGTTTTCTCTTTGATTTCAATGTTTGTACTTATCTCCAATGTAGATTTTTGTAGAATGGCTTGCTGCCATGTGAGTATGTGACACTTGATGTGGATAATTGCACCAAAGGGTTCCATTGGCATAAAATACAACTAAGAAGTGCAGGCATGAACTTGAGATAGGAAAATGATGCAAACAATGATGACATTTTACGTTAAAATAGGATGCGATACACTAAGACACTGTAAGCAAAAATTTACCTTTTAATTGATATGGGAATATAATTGATAAAACAATATTAATTCACACTAATAAACTCTTGAAACTCTATAACCATGAAAATGGTGTCTTCATTGGTTATAAGATCTCTCTCCCTCTATATTTTACTTGTTTAGGGGAACATAGACACTGCAAATGCTTCAGAATTTCTTTGCTTTTTTATATTTTTGTGGAATCATTTCAGACTGCTGTTATCTCTCTGTATCCATTTTTCTTGTTTAATGGGGAAGGGTTAGGTCTCTTCAACAAGAGACTAATTTTTCTGGTACCTTTCTGGTAATTAGCACAAAACTATGTAAGATTTCTTAAAGAACTGTTTTTTGTTTGAAAAAGGTCGAAACATATCCCTAGCATGCCTCAACGTGCCCCCAATTTATCCTGAATGTGTCCCTAGATTG
The DNA here is from genome assembly GCA_028571085.2 of Nepenthes alata. Taxonomy (NCBI): domain Eukaryota; kingdom Viridiplantae; phylum Streptophyta; class Magnoliopsida; order Caryophyllales; family Nepenthaceae; genus Nepenthes; species Nepenthes alata. The sequence continues at coordinate 7,745 of JAOVVI020014711.1, read as the reverse complement.
TCTGAATTAAATAAAAAATTGCAAATGAGTCCAAGCATGTCCGATGTTAATACGCTACACTGAGAAAGTGTCCATGCTTCCTTGAAATACAATATAATAGAATGGTATACTTATATGGTTAAATATATCCAAGTGAAATCTGGAATACTGTTAATTCTACCCAATAAATTCCAAATTACATTCACATTCTCCCCAATTTTTTCCCTGCCTTCATTTCAATCAAGGAGAAGGCAATTTCAGAAAACTTAAAAGCTATCATGCCTTTACTCACTGAATTTTACTACTTGCAGGAGATTGTGTCGATATATCCTGTGTTGTCACCACCAAGCCTAACTCCAATACAATCAAACCGTGTCTGCAATGCACTCGCTCTTCTTCAGGTTGGATCCCTCTTGTTTTCCATGTTATTTGGCACACTTTTTTTTCCTGGAATGTCATATCCAGTGTGTGGTCTATTTATGCCAATTTTATGCACAAACTTGTGGGTAAGGGCATGTATTTCTGCAGCTTATTGCTCTATCAGCCGAAAGTAAAGAAATTTGTTCCAAGCTGGCAAAATTACATCCCCTCCCCTCCCAGCATATATAATATAAGGTGGAAAAGAAAGTGCAAGTCATTCATTATCTACAATCCGTATAGAATTCTTGAATAGCCACTCTTAAGTTAATCATAGTCCTATGCTATATCCGTGTATATGTTTGTGATTTGGGAAAGCTTCATAGACCACCACCAGTCCTGTGTTATGTAGTCCTCAAGCATTTCTGAAAAAGCAAAAGTGCTTTCCTAGAAAGATTGTTTAGTGGAAGAATATCTCCCTTTGGCATGGTGATTCAGTGCGCAAAATCAAAGGGTAGATTGAGTTCTGGATATATGTCTCATAAGCATTTGCATATAGTTCAAAGGTGAACTCTACTAGTAGGTGAAAAGGTAGTGCTGCCTTCAACAGGGTTTGCAGACGCTCGAACATTGCATTCACAACAAATCTGAGATGATTAATTGAGCATTGTAGCCTTAATCTATAATACATAGCAGAGTCATTATAGATACTGATGTTCGCTAACAATTTAGAGAACAACAAGCAATAGAAGGTCTGGTCATCGGAATATGTATAAAATAATTCACAGTTGTTTGTCATATCAGGGTTTCCTGGCTAACTGATGGTCTGGAATTTAGGGTGCAAAAATCACTTGGTCGATTCCTGTTAGTTGTAGTCCTGGTCTCTCCCATCCCTTTTAATTCCTGTTTGTCCAACATTAGTTCTGTTGATTGCAGACTTGATAGTTGAAGGTTTTTCGTCTGCCTAATACTATATTTCTTCAAGCTGTATTAACACTACTCGTTTTTGTTTGCATTCTGCAGTGCGTAGCCTCCCACCAGGACACCCGGATGCTATTCCTGAATGGTAATTTTCCTGATAAAAATTATGAAGGATTTTTTTTTAATGTATTTGGGTCTACTCATTTAAATTCTTTGTGTGAGAATGGGGAGCACCCTTAGTTGGCGTGAATATGGGGGCTTTTTTTGTCTTTATATAATTCTAGGGTAGTTGTCTATTGCCTTAGGTACAGTGTTGTTTCTCATGTATATTTTACTAAAGAAGAAATATCAGCACCAAGGATTAAATTGACAAATTCCCACCTTACTTTTGCCTTTGGTAGGCAAGGGATATGCCACTAGAGCCACATGAGCAGATGGTCTATAACATTGAACTGGTGCTTCTACATCTTCAAATGAAAATTTATTATTGTCATCTTCTCCTCTATCTGAAAATCTATAAAGAGTCTTCCTGAGTTGTGAACTCATGTCTGAGATCTTGGTCAGTTTGGGTATAATAGGATACAGTACCTTGAACTGAATTATGAGATGACTTTAAACTGCAAAAGTTGGGTGTGTTTCTGATCCACAAGACTGTTCCAAGTGACCAGAGCTGTCAATGAAGATTGATGTCATGAGGCTAATGATTTGCCAACTTAAATAATCTGGATTGACTGTCTTTTTATTTGCTTTAGAATTTCTGTAGATTGAAAGGAATTGCATACTCTTAGAGTTTGCCCTAGGACAAAAAATGAAGGGTGTTATATCTCTGTGTATTGTTGCCGAGTACGTCAGAAATCATGCCAAATATTAGTCGAGGATCTAAGGCAGTTCTTTTTTTTTTTATACTAAGAATTATATTAGGAGTGCAGTCTTCTTCACATTTTTGTGGATTTCTTGTGCATCAAGTTTGTAATTTGCTATGTATGCTAATTTAATTTTTTTCAAAAGAGAGAAGATGGAAAAGAATTTAATAATGTAAACTGATCTAGTGAAAATTTCTTTAAAAAATACAAAAGAGAATAACTTTGAATGCAGCAGTATGTTGAGATAGTACTTTACTGTAAAAGCAGAGAATATGTGTCGGGATTGGTTTGTTAGGTTTGGGCTTTATTATTTGCTTTTTTCTTTTTCTTTTTTTGGGGGGGTGGTCATTATAGCTTATAGAGTCTGTTTTCTGTGGATGTGTTACCATGTTCATCAGTTTATCTCCACAATTCATATTTTGCATACTATCTATATTAGACATAATTGCCCAGATTTTATTTCAATAGTTGTGTCTTGGAGATTAGGTGCTTTCTCATGTCCATTAAAGTCAAAATTAATTATCTTGGTGACCTTTCTGTACTTAGTGTGAATCCTCATTGTAAAAATATATTATGATGGTACCTTTCTTTACTTCGTCAGAACATGAAAATTCCTGTATGGACATATGTATCTTTTTGTATGCATGATTAGAAACTGAAAGAAATGAAAATTATATCTTAACCGACATTTCTTCTTTTCAGCCCATATACCTTTGTATCTGTATCCTTTCCTGAATACAACAAGCAAGTCAAGGCCATTTGAGTATCTGAGGTTGACTAGTTTAGGTGTCATTGGTGCTCTGGTGAAGGTACCTCGTCATTGCTGGAGTATTATTTTCATATGCTTTTGAATATTTTAACTTTTTGAAGTTGATTTAACATCTCATTTATCTTGTTTCTGTGTCGGAAATTAGTATGAATGTACCCCTAGCTTTTTTTTTCTTCTTTGCAGCTAAAGTTTGTTACCATCTGATATGAGAGCAGATCAGATTTCAATAGTGATCTAGGCAATAGAACCGGATGTGTCTATTTGAACCTGAATATTTACTTTTTGGATATTTGAATTTTCCGTCACTGCAACTTGCAATTGTTGGCATATTTCTAATTGCCCCATTCATGATCCTTCCCCTTTACTAGGAAAGAAGTGTCTAACTTGCTTGTGTTCTGAATTATACTGCTGCTGATGTCCAGGAGGGAATGAGTAATACATAATTTTCTACTAATAAGATTAGTGGCAACCTTTCAACAGCTAATGCAAGCTTGTGTCGGATCTTTTGATGCGCTCATGAGACCTAATATTGTTATCATCGCAGTATCCCTGTAATTAACAAAAGGACAGAATTGATTGGAGGTTAAGAATTCATGTAGCCTATAGCACTTCTTGTGAAAAGGTTTGTTTTGGTTTAGATTAGTGGCAACCTTTCCTTGTAAGGGGAAAGCAGAAGGACAAGTGGTGCCTTTAGTATATTTCTTCAGCAAACTCTCTCCACAGACAGACAGACAGATAGACTCACACACAGATTTACATGCTTAAACTTTCTCGCTTAATTTTGTTTATTGATGGGTCAATTATCATTAAACTGCCCTACAAAATTCCTAAGCTTATAAGCAGTTGTTTGGCCATCTTGGAAAAAAATCTATTGAATGTTTAATTTAAGGAATTAGTTTATAGTTTTTCTTATAATTTTTTTCTTCAGAGAGAGGCTCCGGGTGAAAATTTGTTCACATTGCATATTTACTTGTATGGAGGATTCTTTTGGTGACTTTGTTAAAGCATGTAGGATCAGCTCCTTTCTTTGATAATTGCTAGAAGTAAATCAAATCAGGATGAAGTACCAAATCAGGACATGGGTTCTCTTGGAAACATGTAGCCACATGGAAGTAGACATGCTGATTGAGCACCTTATTATGCACAGAATGCTCAACTTTGATAATTTGAAATTCCAGGTGCTATATTATTTTTTCTGCTATTTACTGCTCATGTCACTATGTGGTTTGGTGCATACTAGAACTTGTAAAGCTGAAAGCCTTCCTTTTCCATATGCACATTTGTCCCTCCTCTCTATACATGAAAAACTAATTGGAAAATGGGTGTACTATGCAGTAGATTATATATACTGATACCATTGTCCATGAGATGCTGTTTATGTGCCCCATGTTTTTAACGTAACCTTTTGATTTGTTTCCCTTCGCAGGTTGATGTTACAGAAGTCATAAGCTTCCTCCTTTCAACTGAGATAATTCCATTGTGCTTGCGAACCATGGAAATGGGCAGTGAATTGTCAAAAACAGTGAGTGCTTTAGACCTATTATTTTTTATGTAAGAACTTAAGTCTAATATTATTGTGCTAACATTTTATTTTTTAGGCTCAATAGCTTATCTCTAGTGTGTGGATTTACAGGCCTCTAATAGGGCTGCTTTCATTGCCCCCACCACCTCAAAAAAAGAGCTCTAAGAATGATTTGGAGTTATTAACTTTCTTTATAATATGACCAAAACGGCTTGCTAGTTGTTAGCATGGATGAACATGGGTGCCAAATTTGAGAATGACAAGTCTGTCTTTGTTTTCCTAGCTTTCATGTAGATTTTGTTCAAACTTCAAGGAAGTTCTCTTTTCTAAAAACTTCCCTAATCTTGCACTAATCCTGGTCTTGGCTAGCAGATTCTTATGTGCTGTAGGATATGGGTTATTTAAAAAGCCCATTGCAGATAGTAGAAGCCTTGGGGCTATAGTTGCTTAAAATTAATTATATTTCATTGAATCTGTTGTGGATTCTGTCTAGACCTAACAATGACATGCCATAGTAATTACATGCCAGCCTTTTTATTTGTTATACTGAACATTCATCTATTAAGCTGGCTAGAAAACAGCACCTCCTCCTACCTCTTGACTTGCTGAATTGTTAAATCTGCAGCACAAGTTCTCTACTTGTATTTTCCAATATTTTATTGGATAAGAACTTCACTTCATCTAATCTTCTCTTATTTCCAAATTGTTGGAGTTTTATACCGGCACAAGCCTCTGCTTGATGCTACTTTATTTTGTATAAGAAACTTGTTTTTGAGAAGATATCTTCTCTAAATTAGTAAATTACCTTTGATTGCATGGGGTTCGGTTTCAGGTTGATACTAGTCCGCTATTGCTTAATGCTGGCAGGTCGCTACATTTATTGTCCAAAAGATTCTTTTGGATGATGTGGGCTTGGACTATATATGCACTACAGCAGAGCGGTTTTTTGCCGTTGGACGGGTTTTGGGCAACATGGTTGCTGCATTGGCCGAGCAGCCATCGTCTCGGCCACTGAAACACATTATTAGATGTTACCTTCGACTTTCAGATAATCCAAGGTGGTTATTATTACTCGGTGGCTTAGTTAGCTGCAGATAGCATTTAACATTATCCTTTTTGTTAACATATTTGTATCTGATATATGTTTTGCAGAGCTTGTGATGCGTTAAGAAGTTGTCTGCCAGACATGCTAAGAGATGCCACCTTTAGTAACTGCCTTCGTGTAACTTTCCTGTCTTCCACTCCTTTGGTCACTTTGGTTCTTTTAAATTACTGCAAGTATTACGATGATTTATGCTAATGCAACTCTAACTGCTTTTCAGTTGGTGTATTGTTCATCATACTAAAAAGTACATGCCTTGCTCCCCTTCGTCTCTTTAATTTGATGATGGATTTGTAGTTGTTGGACATCCACTAACTCAATTTTCCCTGCTGTCTCTTGGTTTTCCTTTGGTACTCAGTAACCAATTTATTGGAAAACTAAATGCTCTTTTGGATTTGACATGGTCGTGTCAATAGCCCAATATTTTACATGAGAAGTTGAAATGATTCCTGAGCCAAGGATTAGATTATCAATTTCCTGTGTTGTGTCTCCTTGAGGGCTGTAGATCTTTGATTGAATGTCAATTTCTTCTCTCTTTGTTTTTTGGTGGCTAAGGTTACATACGTCTATCTGTAGTTAGTAGTAGTAATGATTATTTAATTGAAAAATAGTTCTAAAATTAAAATTTTGGAATTTACTTTTCTTTGGCAATGTCAAAGTATGGTAAGTTGGAGTTGGGCCACTATTTGTGTTCATTCATCCCTTCCTGATCTGCAAATTAGCATGTGGGGGAAATGACTCGTTATTCGCATTCCTTTGGCTCTATTCCTGCAAACCTAAATACCTACATCTATGGAATAAAATATCATCAATATGCAAAATATTGATCTATATATTGGTGTGGCCCTCCCAATACCAATATTTCTCGATATTGCAACAAAATCTCGATATGTCACCATATTGTAATGTAACTGCCAATATTTTGAATATTAACTGATGCTTCCAATGTTTCTAGATGCATCTGCCGATTCTTTCCTCAGTTCCAATCTGGAAAAAAAAGTTTGTATTTGATGCGTCTAATACCGATATACATTACTCAATACAGTCAATCCCAATACAGTTGCTGACTGATATCAATATTTTCAGCTATGCCAATATCTCATTGAATTGCATTTTGAATTTCCCCAAAGTTTGGTGTTTGCAAGTTCGGCACTCCCCATAGTTATAAATTTGATTTTGTTGTCTACATGACTAGTAGTAAAAGCTGGCTAAAGCAATGTTCCTATCAAGATATAAATAATATGCCCACAAGTTTTTCAGGCTTTTCTGTTGTCTGATTCATTCTAATATGCTCACGTTTTATTTTTTTTCCTAATTTTAGGAAGATCCAACAACAAGAAGGTGGCTGCAGCAACTGCTTCACAATGTTGGAGGTCACAATGTTGGAGGACCCCGTGTCACGCTCCAAGCTGGAGCTAGTAGTTTTGACCATATGCTGGTGAATTGAGTTTGGGATCATATCACAGAGCTCTCTTCCATGCCTCCTCTCCTTGTCCTAAAATATCATGCAAGCTGGTTTTTTTCCCCTTATCAGAGCTGGCCAGCTTGTGTCATGGTCTTATCTAGTTTGTTAAGGTTTTTAATTTTGTTTAAATTGCTGGTTCTATCGTTACAGTGCAACTAGCAATGTCCTGGAAAACGCTTGTAAAAGGCTAGTTTGTCTTCGGTTGGATGCTGTGAAAACAGTTCTCTTTCTCTGAGTTGTTATGTATAAAATAGTTTTTGCGTTAGTTCATTGATCTTATAATGATGTGATGCTATTAGTGGTTACTTTAGCCTTTTCAGTTTGCCGCAGCAGCTGCTGCTGCTGTTTGATGAAGTCAGGTTGCTGCTGTTTGATGAAGTCAGGTTGGTGGGTGGTGGGTGGTGGGTGTTGGTGGTGTTGGGTTTTATGCTACTCCATTATGAGTCCCTACTTTGTGGATATTCACTTCTTGAGTTGTTGAGGTTTATTGCAAGATGGTCGCTTGACTTAAACTGTTTGGAGGAAATTTTGCAACCTAGTTGCTTATGTTGCTAGGTTAGAAAGAATTCCGATAACAAGCCACAGGTAGGCTACGTGTTGGCTGCTCAAGCAGTTGCACAGGCTATAAATACCCTGTGAGATTGCACCGACCCATTATTTGAACACTAATAACAGCTGCAAAGAGAGAAAAGAAGGGGAAGCTTGGATCATCTGTTTGAGGTTCAATTGGAGTTTTGTCTTTCGTTAATTCGGGTATGCTAACTTAT
>JAOVVI020014710.1:0-11417 GCA_028571085.2 Nepenthes alata | reverse complement strand
CCATAAATCATAATTCTCAAAATTTAAATTATGCAGAAACTTTGGACATATTTGTCGATATAAAATAGAAACCAAATGCTGAAAAATAATATATAATTCAAGATACATTTAATCCCCAAATCTCAAATATCAATGTAAAACTGCTGAACAACCGGTAAAATATATATACATGTACAGAATAAATAGATGAGGTACATAAAAATAACATGCATATTAGTAAAATCTTTAAATAGTAGTTAAATATTATCAGACACAAAATTAGACCAATGATAGGGTTAGAGAATACTTGCCTCAATTTTATATTTCGCAGATCTGAAGAAAGGATGCCCCGAAGGGTCCGAAATGGACGCTTCTCTCCTTCTGGCATGTCACCCGCGACTTTGCCCCTGTCTCTCTCCATTGGCCGGCTTTTGCCGCTGCCCGTTCTACCTCTCTCTTTGTCACTGACGGTAGCTCTGACTCGATCGACGACGACGACCATGGCGGCAGCACTCGGCGACGGTGACATGGTGGTGAACGGCGGCGTAGATAACCAGTGACAGCTTTCTCTCTCGCCGTGCCTCTTTCACCCATTTTTCTCTCGATTTACCCGATTTCTCCCGAAATCAGTACATGAATTCCAAAATCAACAACCACAAAGAAAATGGAAGGATTTACTTGCCTAAATTCCACAAATTTTCTCTAGTAACGGTGGCAAACGGATGGCAATCGTTTTGACTTCAGCTCACGATTTTCTCTCTCTACTCACTCCGATGCATAAAATAGAGGGTAACACCACGAAAATGGCTTTGCCGACTTTCATTCCTAGCGTTGGAACCTTCGGTAGGGGCGGCTACGGCGATAGCCCCGTGCCTCTCTCCCTCTCTCTCCAAAACCCTCCTGATTCCGTTCTCTTCTTTTTTCTTTTCTTTTACTTTTACTTTTACATATATATATATATATATATACATGTATATTATTATTATTATTATATATTTTTTCTTTTTATATTTCTTTTATTTTAAAATTTAAATTGGTACTCGGATAACAGTATGAGCGTGCTCTAAATGCCACTCTACAAATCCAATCATTCCTCAAAATCTCACAATATTTAATTAATTTTAATCATACCAATATTACCTAAAAAAATAAATAATCTCAATTAAATTGAAAAAAATTTGGGATATTACATTCTCCCACACTAATAAAAATTTCGCCCACAAAATTTATACATATCAATCCTCGAATAGATAAGGATAATTCTTCCAAACTTAACCTCAACCAAATGATTTCTCTGAAAATATGATCCTCAATATCTAATCTTTTTTATCTCAAAATCTGAGCCAAAACTTTAACATAAAACAACTCCTTAAAATTAGCAACAACTTACACTTAATCACATACGAAAGATCACTTACATATCTTCTCAACATACCTACATAAAATACAACATAACGATTAATTAAACTTAAGGCAATGCCAATTCATAGGTCATCTCTCCGGTTATCTAAAAACCTCAAATAGTCTAAAGAATCTCAACCTCAATCTATCATTCGCAACCAACAATCAAAATTTTCCTTTTCAAGATGTTTTCAGAAACATCTGACTACACTTCTCAAGTCTCCAATCGGGTTACAAATCTGATCTCTCACTTCAACCCTCAAATTAAATCTCATGACAGATAACTATGGCCTAGAAACTTCTGCTGCACTACTTTGATCGATTGTCTAATTGTAAATTATTACCAAATCAAAATTTAACTTGGCAGCCAATGTCTCAAGTGAATTTGTCCAAAATTTCAGCACAAACCTCAAATCATCTTCGAATTCTTAAATCCGAAATACTTTGCAATCTGATCATCTTATTGGCATACCAACGAGCCAATTTAATCCATTCAATACATCATCTGCGTTGGCAATAAATGGGCCAATCCACAAATATCCAATTCACAATACCCAAACCACATTAATATTTCTCAAGGTCCTCGACAACCCGAAACCAAAATCCCTGGAGGCTTCTCATTCATAATTGATAACCTTGATATCCACGCCCCAAGACGCTGCAATCCTCGAGAAATACTTAATGGGTAACTTATTGGATTCAACAAGATTCAAGAAAATTGCACACTTTTGCGACATCAATCAATCTTTCCCAATACCCGTTTATCAAATTAATCTCCAGAACTTAAATTTTTAATCATCCATATGTAACCTTATCAGTTCATTTTACTCACCCAAATGTTCTAAAGCATCCCATGGTGGACACCCAACCGATATTTTCTGAATTTCATACGGAATACTTAAAAATCAGTGTCAATCCCAGTATAACTTTGATAGCAACCTCGATTTATCGATTGAAAGATAAACCAGTTTAATCGTTTCCTCTAATAAACATTCTCGAATACTAGCACAATCGAAAAATTCCTAATAACCACAAGATGACTTTCAGACATGGTCACGTATACTAACTAAACTCGGCACACACCATCATCGATGGTTTTCAAGAAAAAAATCGATATCAATTTCGTCGCCTCTCAAGTGATTCTTCCGCGAATTCAAAATTCATAACCGAACTTAAAAACATACACTTAGCATGGAAACTCTCAAGCCAGATGCCCCTAATATCATATTAATGCCCGGTAAATCAATTATAATCTAATTTTACAGACCCAAATCAAACACCAGAATTGCCACTAGGCGAGTACTTAGTCCATCATGGCTTTTGCATCTTACCATCTCTTAATTCTATCATCAACACATTGACAATCGGGTTAGATCATCTCACCTTAGCAAGTTAATTGACTGAAGACCTTAACCTGGAATATATCAAACCTAAACTTTAACCCAAAATCAATCAGCTTAGGCCTCGAATCATGATCAACCAAATGTAGAAATTAAGGCATCTCCCTACAACTTTTCTGGTGCCACCTGTGGCGGACTGGATAAATTAAACACCACCTGAATATAATATCCATCAATAAATAAATACAAATCACAATAAACTACCATATATATATGTATAGATCAAACATGCATAGGATCCAAAATCATGCTACAATATCAGTGGCTCCGACATCAACCAACAAATATGACATCGGACCTTTAATAAAGAAAGATGCCTAAAAAAATATTAATCTAACATATACATATATATCCAATAATATCGCAGAAGCAAAAACACATTCTTAACAGATTTTTTTGAACCTGCACAATGTGAAATAACTTGTTTTTCTTCTACAAAATAATCTCGTACAAAATAATAATTCTATTCATGATCAAACATAACATCAACAACTTTGAACATCACAAAATACCATATGGGCTAATAATATCACCTGAAAATCCATAACACGTCAAAAACCATATCCGAAAATCCAACTAACTAATCTACAATAAGCAAAACGATCTGGATCTATCCAAATACAAGAATACCTAAATATCAGAACAAATAAGCTTAAAGTCTTCTGAATCTTTGATTTAACTCGTTGGGCAAGAACCCCTATATTTCCTACTCATCTAAAGGTTAGTAAAAATAACAATGAAGTAAGCTAAATATTCAGTAAGGTATAAATATAAACAAAAAATAAATACAATATACTTTAAAATAAATCGAATGAACGAAATATGATCATAATGCATATATAATGTAAAATATGATCAACTAGTATTTCTAAAACACATTTGATTTTTTCACATTTTATACTTGATTCCTTTAGGTTTTAAAACATGTAGAAATTCTTTCATTATTTAGGGATCAGGATTAGTAGACCTTATCAGTTAATGGAGTATTCGATTGATATCTGGATTGTATTCACTCAACACAATCAAAAGCCTTATTTTTTTTATTTACATCCCAAAGATAAGATAGTATTACCTATTATTCATTGGTAAACGGGGCCAAAATTATAAAATGATACTTATTTAGACAATGATCTATACTATAATATTGTAAGGCATGCCAAGGAATACTATCATTTGAAATAAAAATTCTTGGTCTAATTTTTTTATTTCTTTTCATATTTCATACTGAAAACTCTATATAAATATTCATAGTCCTTTTTCCCTAATTTTCTCACTCCAGGAGAAAATACCAAAATAAATAATAGATTACAGAATTCCAATTACTTGATATAGATTCATAAATTCATATTCTTGATAATGCATATACATATTTCATATTATTTTAATTTGTACAAATACATATTGTCATATTCAAATGGACTTAAATTTTAGACTTTAACAGATGTATTTTCATAAAAAGTAAATATGCAGATAATAATAAAATTTAACATAAATAAACCATATATCATAATGTTGAAATTCTAATTATGCAAAAAATTTTGGCATATTTGCCTATATAAAATATGAACCAAATACTAAAAAATAATATATAATTCATTATATATTTAATCCCCAATTCTCTAATACGAGTGTAAAACCACCGAATAGCCGATAAAATATACATACATATACAAAATAAACAAATTGGGTATATAAAAATAACATGTATGTTAGTAATATCTCTAAATAGTAGCCAAACATTATAAGACACGAAATCAGACCAAAGATAGGGATAGTGGATACTTGCCTCAATTTTATACTTCGCAGATTTGAAGAAAGGATGTCTCGAAGGCCCCGAATTACATGCTTCCTCTCTATCGGCGTGTCACTCACGGCTTTGCCCTTCTCTCAGCTTTGCATGGTTTCTGCCGCTACCCGTTATACCTCTCTCTCCGTCACCGATGGCAACTCTGACACAGTTGATGGCAATGACCATGGCGGCAGCACCCGACGACGGTGACACGGTGGCGAATGGCGGCGCAGGTAACAAGCGACGACTTTCTTTCTTTCACACTTCTTTCACCCATTTTTCTCCCGATTTACCCGATTTCTTCCAAAATTTGTACATATAATCCCAAAATCAATATCCACAAAGAGTATGAAAGGATTTATTTGCCTGGATTCCACCGATTTTCTTCGGCAACGGCGACGAACAGATAGCGGCCATTTTGGTTTCGGCTTACGATTTCCTCTCTCTACTCACACCGATGTACAAAATGGAGGGTAACACCACGGAGAGGGCTTTGCTGGCTTCCATTCCCGGTGTTGGAACCTCCAGCAGTGGTGGCGGTGGCGATGGCCCCGCGCTGATCTCCCTCTCTCCCTGAAATCTTCCTGATTCTGTTTTCTTCTTTTTTCTTTTATTTTTCTTTTACTTATATATTAATAATAATAATAATATTATTATTATTATTATTATATATTTTTTTTTTATATTTTTTTATTCCAAAATTTAAATCGGTGTTCGAACAATAACACGAGTGTGCTCCGAATGCCACTCCATAAATTCGATCATTCTTCAAAATCTCATATTATTTAATCAATTTCTATCACTTCCATATTACCTAAAAAATAATAAATAATTTTAATTAAATTGGATAAAAATTTGGGATATTACATTCTCCCTACTTATAAAATTTCATCCTCAAAATTTACTCACATTAATCCACGAACAAATAAGGATAATTTTTTCAGACTTAACCTCAACCAAATGATTCCTTCAAAAATATGATCCTCAATACATAATCTTTTCTACCTCAAAATTTAAGCCGAAACCTCAACAGAAAACAACTCCTCAAAATGAGCAACGACTCACACTTGATCACATATGAAAAATCACTTACATATCTTTTGAACATACCTATATAAAACACATCATAACGATCCACCAAACTCGGGGCAATGGCAATTCATAGGTTATCTCTCTGATTCACTAAAAACCTCAAATGGCCTAAAGAATCTCAACCTCAATCTATCATTTGCCTCCAACACTTAAAATTCTTCTTTTTAAGATATATCCAAGAATATCTGACTACACTTCTTGAATCTCTAATCGGGCTACAAATTTGGAGTTGTTCCATTGCATATTTTAATTAACCCCTCTGGATTAGTGGCTCAGACACAACAGGTAAGAACGTTGGCTAAGGACCTTGTTTGAGGAATTAGAACTAGGAATTTGAATAAAATAGATGTTGTTTTTTGTTTTGAAACAGTTGCCGTAGGAGAATCTTTTTTCATTTCAATTAATTGGTTCTGTAACAACTTAATTGTTGTGAGGTTCTTACGGATAATGTCGTTGGATTTTGACTTCCTTATATGGTTGTTTGGTTACTTTGATCTTTGTGTATATGTATCTCCATCTCCTTATGCATGTATTAACGTGATGTTGCTGTCGGTATGCGTAGTCACTTTTGAATGTGGCATTTTTAGGTTCTGTGATTTGATCGAGTTTTATATTTTGGAGTCCGTTGTTATTACTGACTTATAATTCACATCCGAGGTCAATTTAGGATTTTAGAACTTGTGACAGCTTTATTTTGAGTCTTACGTTTAGAATAGGATCAATCTAATAATATGATTATTTTAGATAAGATGGATTAATTTTATTAATTATTTGAGTTCAGCATGGAAATGTGACAACTACCAACCACACTCAATTACTTTTACTAAAAGTTTACTCTTTGTTTTAAATCTAATATTTTTCTATTTTTAAGGTATGGAGAGATGCGAGCTATGAAAGATGAGTCGCCTTCTTTGAGTGCCTTGTGGATAACTGTGAAATTGTAAAATAACCATTTTCTTGAGAGGTCTTTCTTCCATGAGTATCAAGTTTTTTGAGATTTCTTACAGAATTTGATTATAAACCTTATCTTTATTAGCTTGCAAAATATAGAGCCCTAATTGACTCATTTATAGATCTAAGACATGTTTTGGTTGAAGCAATTCAATTAATTTGTGATCCACTCAAATATTAGAAGTTATCTGGATTGCTGTTAGTCTGAAAATCCAAATGGGCTTAAATAGTCAAATGTTTAAGGTTAATTGACTAGAGAGTCTAGTACGTCTATTTTACGATCCGTAAATTGACTTTTATCATATAGTAAATTTTTAATTGACTGTAAAAAATTTATAGGATTTATCTATAAATGAGTTATTTAAAAGTTTTCATTCATCACCAAAATATTGTATTATTTCTATTTTTATATTTTATCATTATATTCTATATATGTGAATGGTGATAATTTATACTTATGAATATATATATATAATTTATTTACGTGTAATTAAATTATAAATTATTTTTTTTTGTATTTATGCAAAGAAGTCCTTGTTAACCCTTTTATATGTTTATAGTTTAGATGTCATTTTTTCAATGTTTCAGCAAAGGCATTGCACCTCAATTCAAGATTGTTAGTGTCACATCCCAAATTTTAATCCAATAGCTAATACTTAACTAATTATTATTAATTAACCAAATTATTATTTAATTAACATTCGGATATAACTTTTATGCTGATACTTTGATCGACTATAATAAAATAAATCAAACTCTACACAGGATTCAATACATGCCATGTTATTCATGTGGTTCTTATACTGACCCAAAAACGTGATATTGGACCTTACGTAAGAAAAATGCCTATCATCAAAATTACAGTATACAAATTTGTGAAAAAATTAACCATAAATACCATATACTAATCACCGATAATTAATCATCGGACAACCTGAAGTAATCATAAAACCACTGTAACATTAATTCGTAACATAACCTATTGTTCAAAACCACCATACATCAACTAAATACATCAATAATCATGTTTAAAGCTGTTTAAAAAATGAAAACATCATATTAAGTTGTTCGGACTCATCGTGATACATTAACTGCTATCCAAAAATTATAATCTGATTATTTTAAACACATAATGCTACTGTGTAGACTAAAATACAATACCATCTATTGTTTGAAATCAACATACAACAACATAATTGATATTAAAATTCTGAACTGAACTCTTTGAACTGATTTTTCATAAATTCAGGTGGTCTTTCACATATTCGAGCCTCTCATCTGAAGAGGTTAGTAAAATAGTAAGGAGTGAGTCAAAAAATTAATAAGGTATATAATATATCAATGATCATATATATAATTCACATATAAAATATATCTGAAGGATCAATGTATCAGATTTGCATGAAGTGCTATGAAATTTTATAACAATTTATATGATTAGCTCATGCAAAATTTTTAGATTTATCTTATCATATTCTTACCCAATTTATGTCATTAAATCATACTTAAATATAAATTTTCTTAAGGATCAGGACCAATAGGTATTACTGACTAAAGAAGCGGACAATCAAAACTCAAGTTATATTTATTTTCACACAGCAAAAGGCTGTACTATATTATTTAAAACCGTTGGTGAGCCGTCATATATATAACCCTATACACGGGGCCGAATACCGCTTCTTACCTGCGGATGATACGTTCGACATCGATATACCATTACAATATATTAAAACCTATCATAATATATTACTCACTAAATAATAATCATAATCCAATATAAAATTTTAGGAAAACTTAACATTTTTCTTCATACTTCTTAATTTTTCCATTCCTAGAGAGATTGACCATATTCTTTGACATATTTATAGAATTTTTTTTCAAAATTCTATCAATATATAACTTAGCTATGATACTTTTAAACATATGGGATGCTAATTTAACATGATAATGTAGCTAACTCAGCAAAAGATGCAGAAATTCAACTTATTAATATTTATACAGAAGAACTAGGTAAAGTTTCAACATGTACAGGGAATTCTAGTAGAATGTAGAACATGTAAAAGCTTGTTTATCTTAATTAAAACTTTTATAAACGAAATTCAAATATGAAGGATCGTTATATTTCTATTTTAGTTACTACATGGAGATATATTGCAGAATTCAATGAGTTTAATTTATTTTAACAATATGAAGAGAACTTATGTAAATTTTTCAGAATATATAGGACATAAAATTTAACAATTTCTAATATGCAAGAAGGCTTTTATGAAATTTAACATGCAGGATCACAATATCAAATTTTTAGTACATATATGAAGGTTAAATTGTAAAAAAAAACAGCATACATATGTATCATACATGAATTTAGGTACAAATTTTATACATTTTTTGTAACAAATTGAAGAGAAATTTACGTGTATGCTAAATATAAAAAGCATAGTTTCAAAAATCATGACATGCACGGTTAATAAAATAATAATTGCTTAAGGAATTTAGTAAAAGACATCAACAAGAGAAGAAAAACTCCCTATACTTTTGTTTTCACTAAATTCTCACTAAAATCTAACTTGGATCAATTTAATTTTAGCTCCTATGGCCTCCTCTCTCTCCTTTTCTCTCTACATATTGTTTGCTTCTCTCTCCTCTCATGAAAAATCTGATAAAAATGATAGAAATTTAGTCGGGTGTCTTTTTATGTAATATGGTAGTTGAGTGTTGGCTCGGGTGCACGCTAAGGGACCTTGTGGCACTCAGGCGTGCTCGAGCGCTCCCAGACGATGATGGCCAGTTTTAGCACTCGAGTGTTGGCTCAGACATGCCTCAAGTGCTAATGCCACTGGATTTAGTGCCAGTACACTGGTCAGGCCTCATTTAGGTGTCGAGTCATCTTATCTAATTTTGACTTTGTAACTTAATTTTTGTCATTCTTTAATCTCAATTTTAATTATATTAGTTTAATAAATTATTATTGCCATAATTAAATCATTTGAGCATTATAGTTAGATTTAAATTTAATTGTTGTCAGTTTTTTCTTATTTGATATAAAAATTTTACTTTAAATTTATTTTTTTTTGACATCATACCTGTGCCTTTATATTGATATTCAACCCTTACTAATAACGTTGTTGCTTATAATTTAATGGGGCAAATTATATAATTTCTAAGAGACTACTAGTTTAATATAAACTCGAGCGGACTGGTTAGCACTAATTCAAAACACAGGGGTTTAGTAGCACTTACAAGATTTATTTATCCTTATCTAATATACGTACATAATAGTGAACAATATATTATTTAAAATACAATATCAAATTTCCTAATAGACCCTTATATAGAGAAATAAAACAAACTAAAAATAAATCCGTCTTATATGAAAATAAAGTGAGTATTTGCTACATCCATATTTCATAATGATGGAATATTAAAATTAAACATCCATCGTGCGTCCATATAATGATGGATGTGCAATAACTCTCGAATCTGAATGATTTAAACATCCATATTTTATATTCAAAAAATTAAAAAATATTGATAGTTGCTTTAATAATTTTTTTATAAAATTTAAATATTAAAATACTGATATTATAATAAAAATAATATAAAAAATATAATTATTTATATATATTTTTAATTTTTATAATATTTATATTTATGGTCTTTAATTTCTTATCCAAAAGCTCACAATTGACAAAAATTTAACATCATCACTCTTAGCGATGGAGCCACCCTCATTCTCGAGACTAAGGGATTGCCGTGAAGGATAGGAGGATAAATATTTTTATTAATTTAACCTAAAAAATATGTTATCATTGATTATATAATAATAGACGTAGGATAATTCTTGGATTTAGAAAATTTAAAGATCTATATTTTATATTTAAAAAAATTAAAAATTATTGATAGTTGCTTTTATGATTTTTTTCAAAAATTTAAATATTAAAATACTCATATTACAATAGAAATAATATAAAAAATAAAATTATTTATATATATTTATAATTTGTATAATATTTATATTTGTGGCCTTAAATTTCTTATCTAAAGGCTCACAATTGACAAAAATTTGACACCATCACTTTTAGTGATGGAGCCACCCTCATTCTCGAGAATAAGGGATTGCCATAAAGGTTGGCAGGATAAATATTTTCATTAATTTAGCCTGAAAAATATGTTATCATTGATTGTATAATAATAGACGTACGATAATTCTTGGATTTAGAATATTTAATTATCCATATTTTATATTTAAAAAAATTTAAAATTATTGATAGTTGATTTTATGATTTTTTTTATAAAATTTAAATATTAAAATACTCATATTATAATAGAAATAATATAATAAATATAATTATTTATATATATTTATAATTTTTATAATATCTATATTTGTGGCCTTAAATTTCTTATCTAAAGGCTCACAATTGACAAAAGTTTGACACCATCACTTTTAGCGATGGAGCCACCCTCATTCTCAAGAATAAGGGATTGCCGTGAAGGATGGGAGGATAAATATTTTCTTTAATTTAGCCTGAAAAATATGTTATCATTGATTATATGATAATAGACATACGATAATTTTTGAATTTAGAAGATTCAAAGATCTATATTTTATATTTAAAAAAATTTTAAAATTATTAATAGTTGCTTTTATAATTTTTTTAGAAATTTAAATATTAAAATACACATATTATAATAGAAATAATATAAAAAATATAATTATTTATATAATTTTTATAATATTTATATTTGTGGCCTTTAATTTCTTTTCCTGAGGCTCACAATTGACAAAAATTTGACACCGTCAC
>JAOVVI020014708.1:0-11418 GCA_028571085.2 Nepenthes alata | reverse complement strand
CGGTGCGCCATTCTCACCTTTGGATTTATATCGAGCATAGGCATTTTAACATTGAAATATCTTTAAAATGGCTATTATTTATTTTTTAAAATATTATTTATTAAATGTAAAATTTAAATATAATTCAGAAAAAACAAATTTTTTAAAAATTATTACTTATTAAATGTAAAAATTAAATATAAAAAAATTTAAAAAAAAACAATGTAAAAAATTATTTTTGTAGTCGAAAAAATAATTGTTAGGTCTCTCTTATCCGATGAATTCAGGTCACAGCCACTTTTTAAGCAGTTTGTCATTCATAAATCCAGTAAGTGAAATAGCAATATCCATGATAATCACCTGCAGTTTTAAGCACTGGCGCCCCCTTTCTTAGTTTTTTTCCTTTTTTTATCTTTTTTCACCCTTTTTTATTTTTTTAAGCTTGAAAATTTTATTTTTATTATATTTTCCATTTTTATATTTTTATAAAATAATAAAATATCAAAAAGTATTTTTTTCTAATTTTTTAGATCCTATTAATATAATAATATGTTAAAAATGTTGATGGGTACGCCAGTAACGGGTTGGCCTATGAAGGAGGAACAACTTAGATCCACAGCGGCCCATTTATGCTAGACGGTCAACGCCAATCGTTGATTGTACGAAAGGTTGATGAGCTAGTAAAAGTCCAAGAGCAGGACGGCCCACTTGGGCCCAAGACGGTCAACGCTTCCGTTAGCCGGAAGCATGACCAGAAGACCGACGGAGGACCAGGACTTCACGCAGCCCACGCCCAGATTGGTCCACGTGTCCATCCTCAGGCCGCAACAATCCTTTCCCTGATTACGGACTCTCCACAGAAGGCAACCATTGTTGTAATGGTTGCTTCCAGAATCAATACGCATCCATGAAGAAAGGCGTTAGAATCATTTCCCTATCTGCTGAAAATCTTAGTGGTTATAAAACGTAGAAGAAAAATAATCAATCCAATGACCGTTACAGCCATAAAGGCTGCACGCAAGAAAAGACAACGATTCCAGTAGAGCACGGGCATTAAGCCCTTCTACACAAGGAAGGCAGCCCAGCATGGCAGCCATAAAAGGTCATGGAGTTTCCACCCCTAAGGCACGTTCTCACTTGCCTGCAAAAGTCTTTTCTCTCAAAGCTCTCACGCTTTTAGTACTCGTGCAAATTTGCGCATTATCTCTCTCTCTCTCTGCTACTACATTCCCAACGAACTCAGTACTTAGAGATCTCGCTCCTCATGAGCAACAAAAGCCTCTCTACTTACGAGAGCAATCCCCCTCCCACAAACACTCATCGCATACATATTGCATCCCTTCGCATTCACTTTCTTATTTTAAAGGTTGTTTATTGACTTGAGCGTCGGAGTATTTTCGGTGGGACAATATTCCGCCGACACCTGACCTCTTATTCGCAATTATGGTGTGTAGGATTCAGACTCAGTGGACAGAGTCAGACTCGGACGGACGACTTGACCCGAATCTATTCAAAATTTGGATCCAAGACGTATCATTGGCACCGTCTATGGGAATCAAACGAGAAGCGTACCACTTTTCACAAATTCTTCCCTCTTCAATTCCACCATCAGTGTCATCAATCAGAATGGTGAACACCAGAGCACAAGCTAGCGGTCCCATTAGAGGCGCGGCTTCACCCGACCAGGACCACTCTGCTGGTAACCTGGTCAACGGGGTACCTGTGCCCTTTTTTTGAATTTTGAGGAGCACATGAGCAACATGAATAAAATGCTCATGGTACTCTGCGCCCGCTAAGAAAATACGAAGTAGGGGGCTCCGCCCTCAATAGTCCCTGTTCCGACCTTCAGGAGAGGAGGCCAAAAGAAGAAGAAATCATCCAAGAACAATAGGAGGCCGGGCAACACTCAAACCCCGGAGGGCTCCCACGTCTAGAGCCATCCAAGGCTTGAAGGACATTTGGGTAGCAGGACTCTAGAGGAGAGTCCATAACGGAAGAATCCCCGTTACTCTCAGGAAGAGACCATGGCTTAGGCTCAAGAGGGAGCCTCCAAGATCGTTAGATCCACTGGTGGAAGTAGTCGGCCAGCTACATGCCATGTCAGAGAAAGGACGGATTTGAGAACTTATATTAACTCCAAAAGATCTTGCAACGCCACCAGAGTGGATTCGAGGGTGGAGAAGATCTGGAACCACATGTTCAATGATGACGAACACGCCATAGTTCTGCTTCACAACTGAGATCTTGAATATCCCACTGCCGGAAAAGTTTAACATGCAACCCTTGACTCCTACAATGGGAGTGCTGATCCTATGGATCACCTAGATCACTTAGATACCCATCTGAGACTCCAAGGGTTGGAGAATGCAACAATATGCCATTACTTTCCACTCACTCTGAAGGGAGACTTCTGCATCTAGTTCCACCGGCTCCCACCAAACTCGATTCGGAGCTTCCACGAGCTCACCGACCTCTTCTTGGTGCGATATGTTTCCAGCCGTCGGGAAGAGAAGTAGCCATGACATCTCTCCCACATCAAGTAAAAGTAGGGAGAGAACCTGAGAAAGTTCCTGTATCGCTTCGTTGTAGAAGCTAGAAGGATCCCTAGGCTCACTGAGGAGATGAAGTTTGGCAGTTTCATCTCTCTGTTGACACACGGGGACTTCTTTAGACACCGGCGCACAAGAATCCACAGACCTTTCGGGAAGTAGAATCTATCACCAGGCCTACGTAGCGGTCGAAGAAGCCAATGAGGCTAAGCGTCACAAAAGGACCGAACAACCTCACTCTTTCCCGGACGAGGGAAAGAGGAAGCACAAAAGCAGTGATCACTCCGTAAGAAGCAGCACAGGACCGGAGTACCGGAACGAAGGGATTATAGGCTGATCAGCCTTATACTCATTACCGATATGCGCTCCAATGTCCTCCTGCATATCCGTGGAGAGAAATTCTTTAAGTGGCCCAAAGCACATAAGAAAGCAGAGGGAGGAAATCCAACTAAGTACTGGAATTTTTATTGATCTCCCAGACACTCCATGGAAAACTGTAAGACATTCCAGCGGGAGATCGAGGAGCTCATCCAGATGGGCAACCTCACTAGGTTCGTCAGGAGCCCTGAGCAGGATTCTGGTACCTCAGGCGGGGAAGGACCAGAGACTTCCTAGTTGTGGAATAGGGTCGCGGTCAGAGTGGTCAATATGATCACAACCAAGCCGGCCAAGACCCCAGCGGATCACAAGGAGTAGTAAGCTGGGCAGAAGAAACAACGCATAAAAGACAATGTCATTAGCTTTAGTGATAGTGACATGGACCATGTATTCTCAGTCCATGCAGATTCTCTTGTTATATCCGCACTCGTTTCGGACGGTAATGTTGACTACCAATTGAAACGAGTATTTATCGATAATGGAAGTTCTAGAGATTTACTTTATCTTAATATCTTTTTTAAGTTTGGTTTAAAAAAGAGCTAATTGAAACCTGCCGAAGGCCCGCTCAATGGCCTTGATAACGAACCAGTAGTCGTCAAAAGAATGATCTAGCTGGAGGTCACCCCGGGCACATACCCAAGAACGGTGAGTCGTATACTCACATTCTTGGTTGTTGACCTGCCCTCCGTGTACAACGCTTTTCTAGGTCATCCATGCTTAACAGTGTTCAAAGCTATTACCTCAATACCGCATCTCAAGATGAAGTTCCCAACAGCATACAGTATAGGTGAAGTGTTGGGTGACAAAGTTACTAGGAGGACATGTTACATAACCCAGATTGCTCCAAGTGGCAGCACTAAGACGGCAGGGGAACTCGACCATCAAGATGAGGCAACCTTGCCACAGGCGCAGTCTGGTGAGGCAAGCGATCTCATCCCACTGAATCCGGAGGACCCGGAGAGGTGCGTACAGATTAGGGGCTCACTCACCAAGATACTATGTGACGAGCTAATAGCATTCTTATGACAGAATGCTGACGTCTTCGCATAGACTACCACTGACATGCCAAGAATTTCGGTCGGAATAATGGTCAACAAGTTGGACCTCGATCGCAACTGCAAGCCTATCAAGCAAAAGCGGAGGAACCACTCCGTGGAGAAACTTATTACCATCCAGGAAGAGGTGAAGAAGCTGATGGGTGTCGACTTCATCATAGAAGTCTAGTACCCAAATTGGCTCTTCAACATTGTCCTAATAAAGAAAAGCAACAAAAAATGGTGAATGTACGTCAGCTTCACCGACGTTAACAAAGCCTGCCCAAAAGACAGCTTTCCTTTGCCCAGGATCGACCTGTTGGTGGACTCTACATTCGGATACGAGCTGCTGAGCTTCATGGACGTGTACTCGGGTTACAATCAGATTGGAATGAGCCTAGAGGATGAGAAGAACACTTCATTCATGACAGACCAAGGTACCTACTGCTATAAGGTCACGTCTTTCGGTCTAAAGAATGCTGGTGCCACCTATCAGAGGCTCGTGAACTTATCAGAGGTTCAAAAAGTAGATCGGCCACAATATAAAGGTGTACGTCGATGACATGATCGTCAAGAGCAAGTCCACTAGCGACCATATTTGCGATATGGCTGAGTCCTTCGAGGTACTCCGCATACACGAGATGAAGTTAAACCCTTTAAAGTGTGTCTTCGGAGTATCCTCAGGGAGGATCCTGGATTTCGTCATCTCTCAGGAAGGAATCGAAGCAAACCCAAAGAATATCGAAACCCTCATGGACATGTCTCCACCGCGGAGTGTCAAGAAAGTGTAGAGGCTAACCGGACGACTGGCAACACTATCCCGCTTCTTGGATAAGTAGGGGGACAAGTACCAGCCTTTCTTTAAGGGTCTAAGGAGGACAAAAGCAAATGAATTCTAATAGACTGCAGAATGCCAGGCAGCCTTTGACAAGTTAAAACAGTACCTGGCCAGTCCACCATTGCCAATGTCACCCAAGGACAGAGAAAAGTTGTATCTCTACCTTGCAGTATCGGAGGTGGCCCTTAGCTTTATTCTCATACGCTAGGACTCCAACTCTCAGCGGCCGGTCTACTATGTGAGCAAGACGCTGACCAGCGCAAAGACGCGCTACCCACGCGCTGACAAGCTTGCTTTGGCACTTGTCTTCTTCATCCGGAAGCTGAGACTTTATTTCGAGGCTCATCGCGTGGTCGTTCTGACCGACTAGCCACTGAAGAGCATTCTCTAAAAACCCGACATTTTTGGACGGTTGGTTAAGTGGGCTATCGAGTTGGGAGAGTTTGACATTGAATTCTGGCTGAGACCAGCCATCAAAGGGCAGACTTTGGCTGACTTCATCGTCGAGACCACGATACCAATTTTTAATGAACAACTCATTGAGGACACAGAACAACACGAGGAAGAGTCAGCATGGGTTCTCAATGTAAATGGATCATCTACGGACTTAGGCAGTGGTGCCGAAGTGGTCCTAAAGACCCTAGACGGGTTTGAGCTGAAGTACTCCCTTAAACTTGACTTTTTGGCCACTAACAACGTGGCCGAGTATGAAGCCTTGTTGGCCGGATTACGACTTGCCAAAGAATGCTCAGCTAGGCCGCTGACCATCTATAGCGACTTAGAGATGATCATTAATCAAGTCAATGGGAGTTTCGAGGTGTTGAACCCTCTCTTAGCCAAATACTTGGCTAAGGCAAAGTATGCCATCTGGAGATTTGACAAGCTGAACTTGGTCCACGTCCTCAAAATTAAAAACTGGAAGGCCGACCAATTTGCAAGAGCAACGGCGACAAAAAACCTAGAGCAGTACTCGAGTGACATGTGGGAATTCTTGAGCACTCCCAGCACTGAGAAACAGGAAGCGATGTAAATCTCTGACATGGGGAACTGGATGACGCATTACCAGAGATACCTGATGGATGGAACATTGCCAAATAATGCGGACGAAGCCAAGCGAATCAAGAAGATGATCGACTGGTACACCATAGTCGACGGCGGTTGTATCATCATGGTTACTTGACTCGGTACCTCTGGTGCCTTACTCCTGAGGAGGACGACTGCGCCTTGAGCGAAGTCCACCTTGGGATATGCAGGTCGCACATTGGCGACAAAAGCCTAGTATTCAAGATCATACGTCAGGGATATTACTCGCCGACGATGAGGAAAGACACCCTTGAATTCGTGAAGAAGTGTGAGAATTGAAAGCTTTACGGTAATCTTCACCACAAGCCGCCCGCTGAGCTAAGATCTCTTCAAGCTTGTTGGCCTTTCGTCCAATAGGGTCTCGATACTCTCGACCTATTTCCCATCGCGACTGGGAAAAGAAAATTTATCATCGTGGGCATCAACTACTTCATCAAGTGGGTTGAGGCTACTCCGCCTGCGAAGATCACCGAGTACAATGCCTTAGAATTCATCCATCAGAGCATAGTGAGCTGATTTGGTATTTCCGAGGTGATCATGACCGACAACAGAACCCAATTTTCAGGAAAACAATTTATCAAGTATTGTATCAGTCTACGCATCAGATTGGTCCATACTTTGGCGGCGTACTCCCAAGCAAACGAACGAGTGGAGGTCACAAACCTTACGTTACTCCACGGTCTGGAGACCAAGTTGGTAGACACAGTGGGCTCTTGGGTCGACGAGCTCTCCTCCGTCCTGTGGTCATATCGGATGACTCCAAAGGAACTAACTCGCGAGATGCCCTTTAGTCTATACTACACACAAAAGCAGAAATTTCGGTTGAGGTCGGGCTTCCAAGTCTTAGGGTCGAGTCCTTCGACCCACAGGGTAACTCCCAAAAAATCAGGGAACACCTAGATTTGTTAGAGGAAGCTCACGACGCAGCCAGAATGTGAACAACAGCCTACCAGCAACGCGTCACCCGATATTACAATAAGAAGGTAAAAGTGCGGCAATTCAAAGTTGGAGACTTTGTCTTGCGAAGCATTGAAGCTGCGGGTATGACCACCAACCAAAATAAGATTTTTAAATTGGGAAGGTCCTTTTCTAATCTCAGCCATTTTACAAAATGGAGCATACAAACTCCGAACCCAAAATGAAAAATTGGTCTCACGGACGTGGGACGCGATCCATGTCAAGCGGTACTTCCAATAAGGGTACAGGTAGGTCATCCAAGTTGCACGTGTATGCATGTGATGTGTCTATTGCCATTAATAAAAGAAAAAGTCTTTCGCTATTGTGCCATGTTTCTCTCTTTTCTTTTTTCTATTCTATGTGTATGCGTGTACATTTGTAGGGTTATACAAACGGCCTAGATTACCCCTAAATTGGATAGGTTTTTACCGATTCGTAACTAAATCCTTATCATCAAGGCAGTCCACGAGCGGTCGAACTAAACTCTGGTCATTCAGGTTGCCCATAAGTGGTCGAATTGAACCTTGATAATTCAAGCGGTCCATTGACGGTCGAATTAAACCCTGATCATTTAGGCGGCCTATGAGCAGTCGAATTAAACCCTGATCATCCAAACGGTCCATTGGTGGTCAAAGTAAACCTTGGTCATCTAAGTGGCCAATTTAATGTCAAAATCTTAGGGGGCTTAAACAGTACACGTGACAACTTCCTTCGCAAGGAGATAGTGCGATCAGTTAACGACAGTCGATAGGAGCAAAGTGCTCCGTCCAAAAGCTGGCCGCCCAAGTTTACACCTGGGCAGCGCGACCAAGCCTTTAGTCACGCACGAGTATAGAACATGCTTGATACGACATCCAAATTTACCTTGATGCCTTCTCCAGGACTTAAGTCTATCAGAGGGCGCCACAAGCGTCTCAAACGCTGCGAGGCGGACGGCCAACATACTTACAATATATCAAGTCGGCCGGCCAACGCAAGGACGAGTAACAGAAAGACAACAACAAATGTGAAGACACAGAACATCATTAAAACAACCATTTTATTGATTGTGTTTGTACATTTACAACTACATACAAAAAGTGCAAGGGTACAAAAGTATATAATGGAGCAGAGCTCCAAGGATGAGGCGGCGGTGGACCATGTTTCCTCTGGGACTGTCCCACGAGGTTCTCACAATGATTGGCAGAATGGCTTGCAGGGTCAAGGATATCAACTACAAAGTTAGGGTCAACAGGTCGGGCAATGTGTCGACCATGGTTGACACCTTCCTACACCCGTGCCCACAACATCTCGGAGACCTCATGGGGATGTATACAAGTGGATAACTCGTTCTCGAATGATGCGATCTGTCCTGAGAGTTGGTCAGTGTGCCTCACCGCCCAGTCAGCTTCCTCTCTCAATCTGCCATTCTCGTCTTATAGTCTGGTGTTTTCCTCCTTTAAACTTGATAACTCAGATTAAAGAGAAGTCGTCTGCTCCCGGTACTCCACCTTGAGTATCTTCCCTTTCTTCTCGAACCAGACGATCTCTGTATCACGGTTTCAGATTACTATGTCCAGCTGGCACAGTCCCTTGCTGACTGCACCTGTTATTTTCACCTCCTACAAGAGCCAAAAATGCTAAGCAACAGTAACAGAGGAAGAAAAGAGATGAAAGATTTCAAAGGTTTACCTGCTAGACTCTACGGTGCGGCCTCACTAGCCTGCTTCGTGACCTTGGTCCTGGCAGTGGAGGACTAGAAATGGTAATCTCATGGATAGGATCCGTAAAAACCTATGCAGCTGACTCCTCTGGAACTTACTGAGTTAGGCCAACCGCCTCAGTAGGTTCTCCGGCGGTAGGCTCCACGATCAGCTCAACACTGATGCTATCCACCTCTAGGGGCTCTCCGGTAGTTGGCACCTCAGGTGCCTCCTAGAGCTTTCCAGCAGCAGACTCATCGGGCAATTCAGCAGCTTGTGCAACGGGAAGCGCTGTGGGCACCTCCCAGAGCTCTCCAGCAGCTGGCTACTCAGGCAACTCAACAGCCTACACAGCTAGAAGCTCCATAGGTACTCCAACGGCACCGCTAGGTGCTCTAGCTATGGTAAAGTAAGAACAGTGCTTGGCCCTATATGCCTTCACAACAGCCTCAACACCACCTGCATTGGAGCGGTCACCAGTTCCAATGAACCGACTAGCCATGACGTAGTCCGGCTCTATGGAGGAAGAAGGAGAAGAAGGCACTACCGTTGCCGCCTTCTTCTACTTTGGACTTGCAGGAGTTTCTCCGGTGGAAGGAGCACCGACAGACTTAATTGTGATGGCACCAGCCTTCCTCTTTTGAGGAGGAATCCTCTTCTTCTGGACCGGAGAAGGAGGTCCCCAACGAGCTTTCTTTGCTTTCGCCCTGGAAACCAAATGTTCCATCCTAAACTCGTCAGAGTACTTCCTCACCTGTGCCAGAGTGGCTCCACGGCCTCCACCTCAGCCTCCTTGGGTGACCCGATGAAAACCCTGGGGATCCTGCCCCAATCCCTGGACAGGGACCATGACTCATCAACATGCACGTAGAAGTAACAGTCCTTCCAATGCTTTAACAAGTCATAGATGGATTTACTGATAAGAAGGTCTCTAGAGGACAGAGAGATTCAGTCCCCATTCTAGGTGAACCAAAACATCATCCTGACCGCCTCCTTCATCAGCAACCATGAATGATGGCGGAGGAAGATGCATAATGTGCAGAGGTATCAGACGACATTAGCATGGGTCGTGCGATGGGAACCCTGAGTGCAGCGAAGATGTCCAGCAACTCCTTTTGAACGGGGATACAAAGCCCACTCTTCATATGAGTTTCGTATACAGTGATACAACCTTCAGGAGGGGAGCACGCACTGTCCTTCTCATTGGGCATCCGGAAGACGATCTGCATAGGGATGTGATATTCAACAAATAACTCCCTCACTTCACTAGCCTTGATCACTGAAGCGATCTGAGTTATAGAAGATGCAATGGGAATAGAAGCAAGAAGGAAGCAGAACACTTAAAATATTTTTTACGAAGAAAGCGTCGGAAGTTTGAAATGAAACGGATGGAAAACTTAAAGGTATGTGAACGTTAGATAAGGGTTGTGCATCAAAAAGGCACGCCCATCATTATTGACACGTGTTTCTTCTGTAGAGGATGCAGTCGAATCATATCCTCTGGCGCATTAATTATCGGGATCGTAAATTTGCTGCATGTTGACACTTGGTCAACGTTTTGACTGATAGTCCAGCAGTATAATGGCATAACGTTTCAATTCCCATAAGTTCTCCAAATTTTAGCATTGGTGGTCAACGAATTTGATCAATATTTCCTTCAGCAAGTTCTATGGATTCTAGCCTTGATGCTTAGTGAATTCGGCCAACATTTCTCTTCAGTCAGTTCTTCAGGTCTTAACTTAGCGGTCAACAACTCCAAGCAACTTGATCCACAGGCAAAGTGTCATTGCCAGCTTCCTCACCAAGGTGTTCCAATCAAGCGCGTCCCATCATAATGGGTACGCCAGTAATGTGATGGGTACTAGACTACCAACATTGGGGGCTAGTGATGGATATGCCAGTAATGTGCTGGCCCACGAAGGAGGAACGACTCAGATCCATAGCGACCAATTTACGTCTAAACGGTCAACACCAGCCATTGATAGGATGAAAGGTTGATGAGCCAGTAAAAGCCCAAGAGCAGGACGACCCACTTAGGCCCAAGACGGTCAACGCTTTCGTTGACTGGAAGTGTGACCAGAAGACCGGCGCAGGATCAGGACTTCACGCGGTCTAAGCCTAAATTGGTCCACGTGTCCATCCTCAGGCCGCAACGGTCCTCTCCTCTAATTACGTGCTCTCCACAGAAGGCAAATACCGTTGTAATGGTTGCTTCCAGAATCAATGCACATCCCTGAAGGAAAGAGTCCGAATACTTTCCCTATCTGTTAAAAACCCTAACGGTTACAAAATGTAGAAGAAAAGTAATCAATCTAATGACCGTTACAGCCATAAAGACTGCACACCAGAAAAGGCAACGATCCCAATAGAGCGCGGACATCAAGCCCTTCTACACAATGAAGACTGCACAGCATGGTGGTTATAAAGACCATTGAGTTTCCACTCCTAAGGCACGTTATCACTTGCCTGCAAAATCCTTCTCTCGCAAAGCTCTCACGCTTTCAATACTCGTGCACTTCTGTACTTTCTCTCTCTACTACTACTACGTTCCCAACTAACTCAGTACTTAGAGATTTTGCTCTTTATGAGCAACAAAAGGCTCTCTACTTACGAGAATAATTATACTCCCACAAACACTCATTGTATACATATTGCATCCATTCGCATTCACCTTCTTACTTTGAAGGTTATTTACTGATTTGAGCGTCGGAGTGTTTTCGATTACACAACATCTCGTCGACAGCTGACCTTTTATTCGCAATTATGGTGTGTAGGATCCAGACTCAATGGATGGAGCCGGACACAAACGGATAACTTGACCCGGTTCTATTCGAAATTTGGATCGAAGACGCATCAAATATGTTATTATAAAATTATTATTTTATAAGTTTATAAAATATGATTCTATTTGTATAACA
>JAOVVI020014707.1:0-11418 GCA_028571085.2 Nepenthes alata | reverse complement strand
CAATTGACTGTAACATCACTCACAAAACACACACCAGAAGACGATTCCTCGGGCTCTCTTTTTCCCTTGCAATTCCCTCATATTTTTGACCCTCAAATCTCTGCTGCCCTTTGCAACATCCTTACGCCATTTCAGGATGTATTTGCTGTACCACATGGACTGCCTCCACAGCGCTCTACTGACCACAAAATTCCTTTGCAAACCCACACTCCACCGGTGAATGTTAAACCCTACCGATACTCGCACTTTCAGAAGGGTGAAATGGAGAAATTAATCAAGGAGATGTTGGTTGAAGGAATAATTCGACCTTGCACGAGTCCCTTCTCATTGCCTGTTCTCCTA
This sequence comes from Nepenthes alata, assembly GCA_028571085.2. NCBI lineage: Eukaryota > Viridiplantae > Streptophyta > Magnoliopsida > Caryophyllales > Nepenthaceae > Nepenthes > Nepenthes alata. The sequence continues at coordinate 11,076 of JAOVVI020014707.1, read as the reverse complement.
GTAAAAAAGGACGGCAGTTGGAGGTTTTGTGTGGATTACCGCACTCTTAATGCCATTACCATTAAGGATCGGTTCCCGATTCCTACGGTGGATGAGCTGCTTGATGAGTTAGGTAGCACCACAGTGTTCTCCAAGCTGGACTTACGTGCAGGGTATCATCAGCTTCGGGTGCATTCGGAGGACGTGCATAAGACCTCTTTTCGGACCCATGAGGGGTATTACGAATTCCTAATTATGCCCTTTGGCTTATCGATTGCCCCCTCTTCATTTCAAGTCAAAATGAATACTATCTTCCGTCTAGTGCTTCGCAAGTTTGTGCTAGTTTTCTTCGATGATATTTTGATTTATAACTCCTCCTGGGAAGCGCATCTCCACCATCTCACTCGAGTATTCCAAATCCTGTGCAACCACGCCTTCTATGCTAAACAATCCAAGTGCAAATTCGGACAATCACCAATGACTTATTTGGGCCACATTGTTTCGGCACAGGGAGTGGCAGTGGATCCCACAAAAATTGAGGCCATTTGACGTTGGCCTCCTCCTGCAAATAGCAAACAACTACGGGGCTTCTTGAGACTAGCAGGATACTATTGGCGTTTCGTAGCCCGATATGCTCAGATTGCTGCCCCGCTCACTCAACTGCTGCGGAAAAAGGCCTTCGTCTGGGGACCCGAAGCTACAACAGCTTTCGAGTCTCTCAAGGCTGTTCTCATTTCCACACATGTTTTGGCCTTACCAGACTTTTCCAAACCATTTGTGGTGTATACGAATGCTTCTGGTAACGGCGTGGGTACCGTCTTGGCGTAAGCAGGTTCGCCCCTGGCTTTCTTTAGCTGCTAGCTATGCCGGAAACTGCAACACTCCTCTACTTACGTCCGTGAGCTCTATGTGATTACGGAGGAGGTAAAAAAATGGCGCCAATACCTGTTGGGTGCCAAATTTTTTATTCAGATGGACCACCAGCCTTTCTGGGTCCTTATGGCTCAGTCAGTGGATAACCAAATTCATCGGGTATGATTTTGAGATAGTATACCGTCCAGGCCAGTAGAATGGGCCAGCCGATGCTCTGTCTAGATCGCCATCTCACTCGAGTACTCCAAATCCTGCGCAACTACGCCTTCTATGCTAAACAATCCAAATGCGAATTTGGACAATCATCATTGACTTATCTGGGCCACATTATCTCGGCATAGGGAGTGGCAGTGGATTCCACAAAAATTGAGGCCATTCAACGTTGGCCTCCTCCTGCAAATAGCAAACAACTACGGGGCTTTTTGGGACTAGCAGGATACTATCGGTGTTTTGTAGCCCGATATGCTCAAATTGCTGCCCCGCTCACTCAACTGCTGCGGAAAAATGCCTTCGTCTGGGGACCCAAAGCTACAACAGCTTTCGAGTCTTTTAAGGCCGCTCTCATTTCCACACCTGTTTTGGCCTTACTAGACTTTTCCAAACCATTTGTGGTGTATATGGATGCTTCCGGTAACGGCGTGGGCGCCGTCTTGGTGTAAGCAGGCCCACCCCTGGCTTTCTTCAGCCGCCAGCTATGCTCGAAACTGCAACACTCCTCTACTTATGTCCGTGAGCTTTATGCAATTACGGAGGCGGTAAAAAAATGGCGCCAATACCTGTTCGGTGCCAAATTTATTATTCAGATGGACCACCAGCTTCTCCGGGTCCTTATGGCTTTAGTCGGTGCATACCTCGATACAACAGAAGTGGATAAATAAATTGATCTGGTATGATTTTGAGATAGTATACTGTCCAGGCCGGGAGAATGGGCCAGCCGACGCTCTATCCAAAATGCAGGAAGGCTCTTGTTGTGCCATGCAGTCAGTATCAATGCCTGTCATCGCACTGTTAGCTGCTCTGTGAGAATACCACAAGCGACAACCTCTGCAGCTACCTTTATCAACTCAATTAACGACCGACCGGTTGAATTCGAACACTACACCATTCGTGATGGGTTGGTATTTTTTTAAGAATCGACTATTCATTCCTCCCGAATCAGCCTTGTAAGAATTGATCCTGCAGGAACATCACAGTTCACCCTTGGGGGGGGGCATGCTGGAATGCAACGCATGTTGGCCAGAATATCAGCTTCTTTTTATTGGCTTGGTCTGCGGGAGGACATACGCCAATTTGTCTCCAGCTGTGCAGTATGTCAACAAGTCAAGTAGCTCAACACAGCGCCAAGCGGACTGCTGCAACCTCTCCCCATCCCAGGTAAAATCTGGGAATCTATTTCCATGGATTTTATCACTCATCTTCCGTCGTTTAAAGGATGAACAGTGATTCTGGTGGTTGTGGATGGTTTGTTGAAATACGCCAACTTTTCCCCGCTGGGCAACCACTTCACCGCGGTGGATTTAGCCACAGTGTTTGTCAAAGATATCTGCTACCTTCACGGGTTCCCAAAGGATATTGTTTCAAACCGGGATCCCATCTTTATGAGTGCCTTTTGGAAGGAGTTATTCCGTTCATAGGGCACCATATTATCTACCAGCAGTGCTTATTATCCACAATTTGACGGCCAAATCGAAGTGGTAAATTGATGCCTGGAAGATTATCTAAGGAGTTTTGCAGCCAACTATCCGGCCACTTAGGGGCAATTTTTTCCATGGGCTGAATGGCACTACAATATAGCATGGCATTATGCCATTAAAATGACGCCCTTTGAAGCTGTTTATAGTCGACCACCACCATCATTACTGGATTATATCCAAGGCACTTCTCCGATAGCAGTTGTGGATGACGTCCTCACTAATTGGTCCAACCTCATTTCCGCTCTTAAGGCAAATTTACAACACGCCCCGTTATGCATGAAGAATCAAGCAGACACGCACTGAACGGATAAGGAATTTCAGCCGGACGATTGGGTTTTCGTAAAATTACAACCTTATCGCCAAACCATCGCAGCACACCGACAATCCAATAAGTTAGCTAAACGTTACTACGGGTCCTTCCGGGTATTAGAGCGCGTTGGTCCGGTTGCTTATCGGCTACAGCTGCCAGCATACGCAAAAATTAATAATGTTTTTCACACCTTACTACTCAAGAAATGTCAGGGTGACCCGGCCGACCAACACATTGAGCTCCCTGCTAAAGCATGGGGATCACGTCCCTTATTGTTTCTCACACGGCCGTTAGGATTCAACCTTGAGGATAAGGTTAATTTTGATGAGGACGGTAATATTACGGGTATGGCTGCTATGGACCCGATTCAGGTTCACGGGTCCAGTGGTTGACAAGTTGGAACCTCGTCGCAGTGGCCGTCTGACCCGAGCATCCAGTGGCCGTCGGACTCGAACACTTGGGAAATTCCGGGATTACATCTGATACTAGTAGATATATATTTCTATATATTTTTATATTCCATTTTTAGTTAATAGGTTGTTGCCATTAATACTAGTAGGAATCTAATTCTGTTAGTGGGCATATTACCCACTTTCTGTTATGCGCTTACTATATGTATTGAGAACAGAATGAAAGAAGATTAAGCAGTTGCAAACTATTCTCTCATTTCTCTTCTCCTCTCTCGGCAGCTCTGTACTCTCACTCCCCTTCTGTCAGATCTTCCCTCCCCCTTTTTCTTGTCTAACTGTTCTGAGTTCTCCCCTTCTGTTCCCAGCAACAAGCACAGCATCACTGTTGCATGCATCACATGATGTTCCTCAATGATTCGTTGCTAAGTTTGTCGTGTCACTGCAAAATTTCTTATGATATATAAAGGAGCATTTTAGAAGCTTTCACTTGTCAAATCCTGAGGCCTTCCTATTTTTTCCAACCTTTTCTCCTTCACTTATTTTTAGAGACAAAAGATTTCTGAGATGATATTTGAGAGAAAAATATTCTTCCCATTGTGCTTTCTATGTCAAAAGTTTAACATACCTGGATGAAGAGTATTGCAAGGATTTCCCTCCCACATGTGAGCTATTCAGAAAAAAAGGGTTTTCAGAGACTGCTTTGCCCGTGGAACTGGGTTGGTCTAAGGTTATGTTTCTTCAGCCTGGACTCAGTTGTTGATACCTTTTGATGTCTTAGATCCTTGCAAACAACAGATTTCATTGTTTCTGTTTATCTGAACTTCATCCGTCTAAGATCTTCTTTGCTATTAAACTTAAGAGAAGAAAGAAAGCTGAGAAAAAAGTAAATCGACCATAAAGTATCTAATTTCTCCAATGTTCATCTCTTTTTTGCAAATATTTCTGGCTGTTAAGTATTTAGCATGCCTAATTTGAAAGTCCTCTTTTGTTTGTTTCCAATTCAGGCATATAGTCCGTTGCAAGTGAAGTATGCAGATGGCGAGTTGGAAAGGCTAGGTGAAATATACATTTTATTTCTTATCCTACATTTCCTTTTAGAAGTTTATGCCTGTCATCTTGTGTTATTTACATTCTCTGCCAAATTTCTATTTCTCTTTCTTTATTACAATTTTCCATGTCTCTGATCTGATGTTTCTTTCAGAAATTTCTTTATTGACAAGTTATTCTTTGACTTTTGTGTTTCCAGAGCATAAACTTTTTGTTGGTATGCTGCCAAAAAATGTGACAGAGTCAGAGGTTTCTGCTTTGTTTTCTCAGTATGGAACAATTAATGAATTGCAAATCTTGAGGGGTTCTCAGCAAACTAGCAAAGGTATAATTACTCTGGTTTTTTTTTTTTTAAAAAAGCTGATTGATGCCAGTTGGCATCTTTTTAGTGCAGTCATACTTGCTGATTTTTCATTTTTTTTCTTTTTTTCTTTTAATGAAAAAGTAACTATAGTGGATAACTTTCTTTGGTTCCCCTCTTTCTTTACTTCTTTTTATTTCCTCCCCTTCCCCCACTGGTTTTCTACTTATGCAAACTACTTGTGGCTTCTCGTGATTTGATCTGGAGAGCCTAATAGCAATCTTTTCAATTGTGTCAGCTTGTGCTTTTCTGAAGTATGAGACCAAGGACCAGGCTCTTGCAGCTTTGGAGGCTGTTAATGGAAAACATAAAATGGAGGTATGTGATCAGTTTGTTCCGCTTGAATAGAGAAAGAGGTTGATGATTTTGACCATCTGTGGAAAATGATTCTGTTTTGCCTGTATTTGGGTGTGCACAGTGAAGCAAGACAGGGAGCCTATGTGGAACCTATGGATGAATATATCAGTATTGGTATCGGTCGTGACCATATACCAATATTAGACATATTGGATAATATGTATCTTATTGAAAATATCGGAAGGGAAAATTTTTTTGAGAATTGTAAGCTGACAAGAAAATGTTGGTTAATATCGGCCAAATATTGTGTATATTGGCCAATATTTTGAAAATCGGCTAACATGTCGTGATATATTGCCGATACAGTAATATATCACGATTTTGTCGCGGTATTGGAAAAAAATTCGATTGGGAGGTTGATATTGATATATATTGGCCAATATATCAAATATGGGCCAATATTTCATCCATAGTGGTACCCCTCTTATCTGCTGCAGTCATGACTTTTGACTTATCTTTTGATAACCTTTGTAATTCAACAGCAAACCTTATCTCATTTGGAATAGCAATTTATTAAACAACAAAAATTTATGCTGACATTTCAGTCACCATTGGTGTTGTCATATTAGTGATCTGCTTAACACAGCATTATGGGTGCAATTTGGTGGTTTCTTCAATTCTGTGGTCCATTCTTTGCCTTGGATCTATACTCTGTTAATTTATGAATCCTTCTTCCACATACTCAATGCAGTAATCTTCACCTTTTGAGCTCATTTTCTAGCATATTAGCATGTCACAAAATGAAGTCATTTTTGGGCCTATTGGTTATTTGATATGATACTGGAACCTTCTAGACCAAGTGGGTAAGGGTGGCAAAAAAGAACCATTCTTGGATTTTTACCTAACAGATTAAATTTTTGAGTCTGTTGGTTTCTTGACATTATTGTGCTAGCATATTGCAAGTTAAACAATTATATCAGGAGTAATGACATAATATTACATAGTTAATGCCAGCATCACCATATGATATTTCTCATTCATTTTGTAGTTATTTTTGTGTTTCTTAAGTGATTTTGAGATTCCGTAATGTTAATTTCCTGAAGCAAGGATATTAAAGGTTACAAGAGGTTCCATGCATAAGGACTGTGGCCTTTTCTTATCACACCATACCAAAATGTTTTCTGTGAAACCAACCAAATTAAACCAGATAATTGTTGTGTTGCATAATTGATAAAAAATGTATAGTTAAACATTATATTACTAAAAATATTTTACTTTTTGGAAATTTTGTAAATTATATAATTTATAAAACTACATAAAACACGACATACATGAAGCTTGGTGTAATTACCGTTAAAAAATATGGCTTATGATTTGGCCTTATTTTTTTGTTTTTAGGTTGGAAAGCCAAACCAAACTGATTTAGGAGTTAAACTAAACGACCATGGTTGGTTTTTAGTTTAAACCTATTAGTATGCACCTCTATAAGTTACCACATGTTTTTCTTGACAAACTCCACAATAAGTGATCTACACTAGGGCAAGAGCTCCCCTCAAGTAAAAGTCCTTCAAATCCATTGAGCCAATGATATTCAAAAGCTTCATAATGGGTGGAGAATCATATTATTTCAAAGTCTGTAGAGAAAGTTATTACTAATCACAGGTGAGACAAAACCCTTGTTCATGTTTTATGACACTTTAAGCTTTGAAAGCCATTTGTTTTGTTTTTCATGAAATTTGTGATACATCTCAAAGGCCAAACAGATTGAAAGTTGTTTACTCAGGAACTTTGATACAGTGCAGCATCTGATTATCTGCATAGAGTTGATAAAAGCCTTCTCTTCTCCATCATATTAGTTTCTTAGTTGAGATGAAGTGAGTATGCAGTCTTTCAGCTGACTGCTACATTTCTTATACTAGGGGTCAAATATTCCATTAGTTGTTAAGTGGGCAGATACAGAAAAGGAAAGGCAAGCTCGGAGGGCTCAGAAGGTTCAATCTCAGGCTTCAAAAGTTCCAAATGCAGACGCCTCACAGCATTCTTCGTTATATGGAGCAATGCTGATGGGTTATCTTCCTCCATACAATGGATATGGGTATCAGGTCAAATTGTCTTAATATATTATCATTGAATCAATGCCCATAGCATTTATGATCTGTGAATGCCTGTGTTAGAAAGTACTCCATTTAACATGGTCTGTACTCCAGCAATCCATGTATTTTATGGTGATACCTTGTAACCCTTCCTGTTAATACATTTATTGCAATGATACTAATATTAGTTGTATTACCTGGTTGCCATAGTCTCCTGGAAATTATGGCTTTGTGCCGTATCGCCTACCACCAGTCCAAAATCAGCCTGCATTCCACAATGTGTTTCCTTCCATAAATCAGGGCCTTGGATTGCAAGGTGTGAGACCTGATCTTGTGCCCGGTGTCGCAAGAAGAAGTTTTGGCTTGACGTCTTCCAGTTATGTAGGATCAACATCAACTTATCCTGGTATTCAGTATCCCATGGCATATCCCGGAGGAATGATGAGTCCTAGACCATTAAATGGTTCTCCTGGATCTGTACATTCTCCAGTCGGAAATAGTCCCTCCAGACCATCTTCTGAAGCAAATTCAAGTTCTAAAACCCAGGTCGAAGGTTGTTAAAATATTCTTGTTGGCTTGTCTTTTGTTTTTATCCTTTAATGGGGCCATTTTTGGTGCTACTATGCGAATCCAACTGCTGGTATGTAGAATGTGCTTCCTCAAGTCTTGGGAAAAGCCAATTCATGTAGGAAATGCCTGAGCATTTTCTGCTTGTCCCCCTGAGGACTTATCACATCTACTCAAATTCAAGCACATGCGTCACCATGGGCATGCATGTGCATCTTTTGAGAAAACACCGGTGTCATTCCTTGTCATGATGCTTTTTATTCACCTTTAGTTCTTTTTCCAATCAGGTCCACCGGGTGCTAATTTGTTTATATACCACATACCTCAAGAATTTGGTGATCAAGAGTTAGCAAATGCCTTCCAACAATTTGGCAGGGTCTTGAGTGCCAAGGTCTTTGTTGACAAAGCAACTGGTGCCAGCAAATGTTTCGGTATGCCCTCTTTGAAATGTATCCCAGACGACTTCTTGATAAATCTAGCTCTTATTGTACAATATTTACAGGATTTGTCAGCTATGATTCACCAGCTTCTGCACAATCTGCTATCACTATGATGAATGGCTTTCAGTTAGGTGGTAAGAAGTTGAAGGTTCAGCTTAAAAGAGACAACAAACAAAGTAAACCATATTGATTCGAAGAGTTCTGGAAGAAAATTCGTGCTATCTTCCATGCAAAGTGACTATGCATGCAGGACAGCGGGATATCACGAATGTTCTATCAGTGGGGTGGTGTGAAGATAAGTTGACTATTCACCATCCTGGTTGAAAATGCCACTTGGATTCAAATCACTAAAGCTTGTAATTCTTGGTGGTCAATGGCATCCATGCACTTGTAATTTGTGTATCTTGAAATTCAATTAGACATTGATTATTAATTAATTTATTTTTTTCCCAATAGCAACTCTTGCACTACAATTGTGTACACGTTCGGAAAAATTAAATGGGAAATCAAAAAAAAAAAAAAAAACAAAGCGAAAAATGTTCGCTGGCCTTTCATTGCTCTTTCTATCTATTCTTTTATTTCCTTTTGTGGGATTTAATTATTTTCTTATCCCCTTCTTCTCTGTGTCAATCATCTATTCTCTAGTCAATGCAATAATCTTAGCAGGTGTTCAAAACTCGAGACTCGGAGGTCCTATGCTCCACCTTACGAAGTACACAATTTCCTCTGCTGCAAATCTTCAGGTATACCTTGTGACCATTTTGCCGCCTTCAGTTCTTGATTTCCTGTTACATAATTTGATTTTGATGTTCTTCCCTTAGTTTGAGTCATTGTTCCATCCCTCTCCATTCAATATAATTTGATGGTCCATGTGTAAGCATTCGACATTGTTCATATTCATTGTATTAAATATTCTCCTCTAGGCTGTTTCATGGTATATTCTAGCCACTGACAGTATACTTGAGTTGCTTTATTTGCTGTCTTGTGAGCTCAGGTATAGTGTTTTCCAACTGTGAGTGCATACCAACTTCAGTATTTTGGTCTTACTGAAAACATTAATTGCTATACCAGTACCATTTCTAATGTTACTTGATTATTTACTTATGAAAGAACTACCAGAAAATAAAGTGGAGAGTGCTTATTATCACCAGACCGTATGTGGTAGACCCCAGCCTGGGTGATGCGAAAGGATTTTTCTGATCGGTATGAATTTTTCACCCCTTTAGTCTCCATTTTGTATACTTTACATGTACCATAAATGACAATTATATGATTTTAATTTAGAATGTCATTTTCTCTGTCATGGTTATAATGTGCAGGACAAATCAACTGGTTGGAACAGGCCGTAAGATTGCACACGTCTTTGTCCTAGGCACACTTGATGTTTCATCCTCTATCATTCCAGGTCTTTTGAATATATTTACTTTGGCATTCTCGCCTCGGTCATGCTTTGTTCACCAGGCTTCAATTTTGGCGTTCTCATTGTTCATGTCATATTAGCTGTAAGTCATTCAATTGTATGCGTTGTCAACTCTATAAGGCATTATCCTTTAATACATCTGGATTTATTTCTCCTCTTCATTTTGACCATTCCTCTCTGACGTATGGGGTCATGTGCACATTCCTACTAAAGAAGGCATATTAATATATTGTTGTTTTAATTGACCCCCCATACTTAGATTATTAAAGGATATTGTGACTTCATGTTCATTGATGCCATTCAGTAATGTAGTTCGGCCTATCATAAGATATATTGTGATATCTCAGTAAAATAGGCATTCTAAAAGAAAACTTGTACCTCTTATCAATACAGTATGATCAGATCTATTCCCATCTATCCTATCTTTCCATAAGAATGCTTTGGGAAAAATCTGTAGTCAATTTAGCCTATCCTATCAAATGGTTCTCATCTTATATGCTTCAAAATCAAACACCTTACAAGCATTGTCTGATTGTATCACATCGGTTATTTTCGAATTCTCATCCCCTTGTTCTTAACACATCCAATTCTCTCTCCTCAACCGCATACCTTCATTAAGATACATTATCCTAATAGTCCTACCAATCATCATTTTACCTGCAACATTCCTGATTCTGTAGCATGGTGAAAAGTACTCTTTAGGAGTTGTTTTAATTCTGAGGCTGAAAACCTTATTTATCTACAACAATTATAAATTGCCCTAATTATATCAGTTACGAGGAGAGACGTGCACGCTCATGCTATCTTCCCGCATTGGGGTATTTAAATTGTTATTTTGGTCACATTACAATGATATGTTTTCATAATTTCTATCCAACATATTAAAAATTACTGTCACTATATTTATCAGCATATTCAACAATGGACTACGCTGCTAAATTCTATCACATTCGTTGAATAGCTCGCCCACGTCTTTAGCAAGGCCCATCTTTCTAGCCGAGTTTACATTTGGTATTCAAATTTAAATTATATTGGTATGTATCTCTTGAGTTCAAATAAAAATATTAATATCATATTTGTCACGAATTCGGACTAAGCAGGTTAATTTAAATAACTAATTATATTTTCTAAAATTTAAATAATTTTAAACAAATAATCCCTAGTTTCAAAATTCAGGTGTACAAAATCAAATAAATAGAACACGACACAATATAAAATTCACACAGGACCTCACTGGATAACCGTCCAAACAAAAATAATACGACCTGCTTCATAGTCATCGTAAGGGAGATAATATTTTCAACCAAAATCACGAATCAGACATAATAAAATATTTCACAAATTTTAAAATATTACCATGGGCCTATATCCAACCAATTTTCATAATACAATTATATCAATTTTTATTTTTTAACCATAACAAACTAATACTCACCAAATCAGACGAATTGTTGACAGATCACGTTCTAACTACTGCAGTGCATCCGAACCTTCTACTCTTAAGGGTTAAAACAGAAAACGTGAGCCAAAAGCCCAGCAAGTATCATATGTAGACAAAATGAGTCCAATAAATCAGATGAGAGGT
>JAOVVI020014706.1:0-11419 GCA_028571085.2 Nepenthes alata | reverse complement strand
ATTTACCAAAAGTTAGCATGAACATCCCTTAGGTGCACATCAGGTGTGAGTAATCTACCAAAAGTGTGCTTGAGCGTCAGTCAGGTATCCTTCAGATACAACCCTTATGCTAAAAACATGCAAGTGTACACATCAGGCACCAGCCAAATATCATTCAACTCAATATGATGCAATCTAAAGTTACCTTTGATCCAAGTTCTTCATTTAACCTCAAAACTTTCACTTTTTCAATTTAATTAATCATAATCAAAATTGTAATTTGAAACTTGTACCTTATAACCTATTTGTCAAAATTGCTAAAAATATGATTATTACTCAAGTCGATGGTGATAAGTTTATTTTTAAATCCACTATAGACTATTATACTCATAAATTTGTTGAATATATGAAAGCTAAATTTAAAATGAATATAGTAGGTGAATTAACATTTTTCCTTGGCTTTCATGGTAAATAACTAAAAATGGGATCACCTTTTCCCAATCAAAATATGATAAGGATCTAGTTAAAAGGTTTGGATTAGGCAACAAAAAACACACTAAGATACCCATAAGCACTACTACTAAATTAGGTCCTAATCCTTTAGGCAAGGGTGTTAACTAAATACTATATAGAAGTATGATAGGAAATTTTTTGTATTTAGCTATTTAGCTACAGTAGACAAGACATGTCATTCAATATGGGTGTGTGTGCCATTACCAATTAAACCCCACGGATTCACACTTAAGTGTTATTAAATGTAAATTTTTTACATAAATAGCATAAAAAACTACAGGATTTTTTTATGCTTGTGACTCTAATCTTGATCTAACTTGTTCTTCATATGCAAATTAGTCTAAGAATATCGATGATAGAAAAAATGTATTTTGTGGTTGTTTTTGTGTTAGTTCTAATCTTATCACCGAATGAGTAAGAAACAAAAATTCATTTTATTATCCACAAAATTTGGTATATTGCAATCAAAAGTTGCTACATTCAACTTCTTTGAATAAAATAGATGTTGCTTGACTAAGGCATCAACTTGGGCAATATGATTATCTTCTATGACAATACTAGTGTCATTAAAATCTCAATGAACTGCACTCAACATTCATGCACTAAATATATTGATATCCGATACTATTTTATTTGTGAACTTTTTAAAACTCGCATTATTACTCTTGATTTTATTCCTATAGAAATCCAACTACTTTTTTTTTTTTTGGTAGGTAAAAAAAAAATCTTAGGTTTGAATCCCTTAGAAAGGCCACTGGTATATGTTATACCTATTAAACTATGTTCTGGTTTTCATTTTCTTGTTAAACAAAAATTTTTTTTTTACGCATGAACCACGCCCATGCCCCGCTCATATCCCATCTCTTATTTGCTTCAAGGGTCTCTCATATGCCTAATGCACTAGTTGCTGTGCATGTTGCTCCTAATGCACGCATATCTTACACTCAAGCGTACTCTATCCAAAATATACGTGCCTAAGGAACACCTTTATCGTGCTCATGCGTCATTCAATGTGCATTTAGTGTGTGAAGCACGCCTAATGCATACCCATAAGCAAATTTGTAAACTTCATATTTTTTCTTGCACTGTATGTACGTCGACTCTCATTTTCACCATCTCCTCCATTTTCTCTCCATAGTTCTCTTTCTATCTTTTTTCATGATATACTCATTTTTCCTCATTCCAAGATGTATCAAAGGTACTTTGTCTCTATCTTTCATCTCCCCCAATATGCTATTTCTTCTTACCGTTCCTTTTGACATATTGCTAATGATAGTTGCCAAATCTTATTGGATATTCTTTAGTTTAAAAATTTTGGTTATAGATTTAAACTTTTTAGCAGTATATTGTTTTGGGTGGTCAACACACCTAGCTCGTTCTTCCCCTTTTACATATTTTTTGTATTTTTAGTGAGATTTTTAGGAGATTTTTTTGCTGAAACCTTGTCTTGGTGAGTTTAAGTTTCAATTTATGCTTTTCATTTTTATTGTATCAAATATATATTTTTTATTGGTCAATCTTCTTATATTATATTCATGTGGCTTTGTGTCGTACCGTATTTTCGAACTAGAATCCGGTAGGGTTCCGATTGTAATACGACGATTAACCCAAATATAACCTATACAAATTCTTGTACAATATACGTAATACATCCAAAAAACACAAACAGAGAATTCGAAAAGCCACAACATATATCGCGGCTCCAACATCATGCCTCCAGACATCATGTCGGAACAGCGAGATGCCACTAAGTCCTTGAATACTCTTCACAATAACCCGCAGAAGCATTCCATAATCCAATATACTACATACCAACCGAAGCATATCACCTATGCTATAATAAATTGCAAAAGAACAAAAATATGTGTATACAATCCTCCTAATCCCAAAAGAATCATCATCTATACCAAAATATAAAATACAACAACCCAGGCTCTAAGCTAGGCACTGATCCTCTACTCCTTCTCGTCGGGTATGAACTCATGCTGATCATTTGGGGGGTAACAAAATAGTAAGGAGCGAGTCAAATACTCAATAATGTACTTATATATATTAAGGAATATACAAATTTTATAATTCAAATCATAATAATGTATATAGGAAGGAATAGAGATGCATGAGATATCATAAGACATGAATTAGAAAGAAATGCTTTCATAATGTCTTTCAATTTCCTTTAGTTTTTCTTATAGTTCTTTATTCATACAATTATACTGAAAACTCATTTTGTTTGGGGACCAAAGCCAGTAAGCTTTACTGACTAAAGGAGCAGTCGATTGTAATTTGGATTATATTTGCTCATACACAATCAAAAGTCATCTCCTCCTATTCAAAACTCAGAGGCGGGTCGTCTACATATAATCATTATAGATGAGGTTTTAGCTGCACGTGACCCTTAGCAGACAACGATCTTACACTATAATATACTAAGATATACTAAAATATACTATTTGTTGAACATTTCTCAGTCCAAATTCTTAGTTTCTTATTTCCTTAGGAAATTTTACTTTTAAGTCTACAAATCCTTCATTCCCATTCTTTTGGATAATAGTTCATAAGTCATTTACTTAATTGTAAAATATCCCTCATTGATCCTTTTTTCATAAAACTTATACAAATATATATTTTCTTATCCTTGTGAGCTTAAGTCATCGCAGGATCTTAATTACATGTTTAAATTCCTTTGGAGCTTAAAAAATTAGAAATTTCTTAGCATATAAAACCAAATATAACTTTAGAGTTTATGGATGAGAAATTCTTTCACAACTAGTTCATAACATGATTTTTAGAACATACAAAATTAACATATCCATAATACATGAAATTAAATACACATCAATCACGTTCATAAGCGAGGGTTCAATTTTTCAAGTCCACATTATGCATAAATTTCCAATCGAACGGGAGAAAACACACGGGGCATGGGTTAGGATTTCATTAAAGATAAACCATACAAAACATGAAAATTCAGACACCAAATCGACAAGTTTTCATGCTCAAGTCATGGGTTTCAATTATCTAAATCAAATCATACATAATACCCAAAATAAACGGGTAAAAGTGGTATCGGTGCAGGGTTAGGATTCCATGAATGAGATTCCGTATAAAATCACCAAATCAGATACCAAATCATCAAATATTCATGCTCAGTTCATGGGTTTTGCAAAATACATAATCAGACGGGTATTAAAATGGAAATACCTAAGAGGAATGGAACAAAAAGTGTAACAAGAGAAAGAAAAGTATATTGGTGTAATTGTATTGACCCGATCTATCACTTCTCTACCTTGCTCTAGCTCGGAATAGGACTTCGGAACCTCAAACTCTTCCTCTCTCTTCCCATTGCACTCTCTCACTCCTTACTCTCAGATCCGCATAAAAATAACGGAAAGAGGCATGTGTATGCTTATATACATAAATTGGCACTCGAGCGCCTATCGAGCGCCAAGGCACCCGAGATTCCGCTCTCGAGCGCTCATTGAGCACCCATCGAGTGGGCGATTATGCCAACATGCGCCCCGGGCGGGCTCGAGCGCATCTTGTGCACAGTGATTCTGCCAAACGCACCCTGGGTGCACATCGGGCACCACTCGGGTACCAGGCCTCCCGACTCCTCTTTTCACTTCCAATGCTAATTTTCTAAGCATACTTAAACCTAATATTGATTATGCTAACTTAATTATCTCATTATTATTATATTTCAGAATCCGAAACCTTATAACTCTCCCCCACTTAGAAAATTTCATCCTCAAAATTAATGGGTCCTAAAATTCATCACATTCCTCAAAATAAGTGGGGATATTTCTCCAGAATCTCATCCTCTGTCTCCTAGGTAGCCTCCTCCAAAGTGTGGTTCCTCTATAGGATTTTGACTGAAGGGATCATCTTTGTCTGAAGCATATGGTCCGTACGGTCCAAAATCTACACCGACTCCTCGACGTATGACAAATCTTCGCTGATCGATAGGGGCTATTAATCAATGACATGAGTAGGATCATAAACATACTTCCAGAGTATTGACATATGGAAATAAAATTGGTGGCAAGGCCAAACAATAGGCCACCTTCCCACTTTCTCCAAAATTTTGAAGGGGTCAATAAACCTTGGTTTCAACTTCCCTCTGAGTCCAAATCTGGACACGCCCTTCGACGGCGACTAAGTCTACGATTTCAAACTTTAACTCCGATATTCAGCGATCAACATAACTCTTTTGTCGGCTTTGGGCTATCTTCAGCTTTTCGTGGATCAATCTGATCTTATCGGATGTCTCCTTAACAATCTCCAGCCCCATAAGCCGTCTATCATCCGTCTCCTTCCAATGAATCGGCGAGCGGCATTTCCTTCAATACAAGGCTTCAAAGGGGGCTATCCCAATACTCGCTTAATAACTATTATTATACATGAACTTTGCTAAGGCTAGATGATCATCCCATTTGCCTTTCAGCTCCATCACCGCAGCCTTCAATATGTCCTCCAAAATCTGAATGGTTCGTTCAAACTGTCCATCCATCTGTGGGTGATAAGCTGTATTGAACTTTAGATCCGTCCCCAACTCACGGTGTAAACTTTCTTAAAATTTTGAGACAAACCTCGGGTCTCGATCTGACACGATAGTCGTCAGGATTCCATGCAATCTTACTACTTTATTAATGTACATTCGAGCCAAACAATCTCTCGAATAAGTCATCCGAATGGCAAGAAAGTGCGCCAACTTCGTGAATCGGTCGACAATCACCCAAATAGCGTTATGATTCCTAGGCATCCTCAATAATCTCGACACGAAGTCCATTGATATATCTTTCCATTTTAACTGGGAATAGGTAATAGCTGCAAAAGATCGGATGGCTTCTTACACTTGGCCTTTAATTGCTGGCAGACCAAGCATCTCCCCACAAAGGCCACAATTTTTTTCTTCATATTCCTCCACCAAAATATCTTTCGCAGATTTTGATACATCTTATTACTCACCGGTTGGATTGCATACCTAGACAGGTGAGCTTCCTTCATAATTTCCTCATTCAAAACTTTGACATCATAATTTCCTCCTTCAAATCTCTGACATTGGGTACACAAATCTGGTCCTGAAACCTTAAGACTTTGTTGGCTCAAACACTAAAATCAACTCTAGAGTATTGGTTTAAATTTTTAGCAACGTCGGCTAAGAACAGGTTACTCATCTGATCTTCCTTGATCCGCTTCAATATGTCCGGCTATCGCAATGCTTCATGCATTCATACATCTCCATCTCCTTAATACTCAAATGGGCCGTATAACACACTTGACAGCTCAGAGCGTCTGCTACCACATTGCCCTTACCCGGCTGATACTGGATTTCACAATCAAAGCCCTTTAGATAGTCCATCCACCTCCTTTATCTCATATTCAACTCTTTATGGGAAAAGAGATACTTGAGGCTCTTATGGTGTGAATATACCAAAAACTTCTCACCATACAAATAATGCCTCAACCTCTTCAGGGAGAAAATTACAGTCGCAAGCTTCAAATCGTGCGTCGGGTAGTTCTTCTCTTGGGTCTTAACATAGCCCAAACCCGTCCTACTCGCATCACAATAAACTTCTAACCCACCAAAATCTTCTGGAATCGACAGGATTGTGGCGGATGTCAATTGGTCCTTCAACTCCTGGAAACTTTGCTCACACTCTTCCGTCCAAACAAACTTAATGTCCTTCCTTGTTAAGCAGGTCAGTGGCATAGAAATATTGTAGAAATTTTCTACGAACCTCCGATAATAACCTACCATCTCAAGAAAACTCCAGACTTCGGTCACTGATATAATATGACCAAAAAATGTAACTTCCTCTAGCCAAAATCCACACTTCTTTAACTTGACATACAACTCCTCCCTAAGCGTCTGGAGCGCAATCTTCAAATGCATGGCATGCTCATCTTAACTCCTTGAATAGATCAATATATTATCAATGAACAAAACCATAAATTTATCCAAGTAGGGTCAAAACACCCGATTCATCAAGTTTATAAAAGTAGTAGGGGCATTTAACAACCCAAAAGGCATATCTAGAAATTCATAATGCTCGTACCTTATCCGAAAGGCTGTCATTGCTACGTCCTCCTTCTTGATTCTCAACTGGTGATATCCCGAACGAAAATCAATATTTGAAAACACTTGTGATTCTTACAACTGATCAAATAAGTTATCAATCATCGGCAAAGGATACTTGTTTTTAATGGTGATCTTGTTCAACTCCCGGTATTCGATGCAAAGTCGCAATGATCCATCATTCTTCTTGAAAAACAACATCGAGGCACCCCAAGTAGACACGCTCGGTCAAATAAATCCATTGTCCAAAAGTTTCTGCAATTGCTGCTTCAATTCTTTCAATTCGGCAGGCGCCATCCTATATGGTGCCTTCGAGACTTGTGCCAAATCGGGAATAATCTCGATCTCAAATTAAATTTTCTGATTGGATGGCAACCTAGGCAATTCTTCGGGAAAGACATCTTCGAACACACTAAACACCGTGATATCCTTAGTCGGCACACTATGACTTCCAATCGTGTAGGTATAAGCCAGATAGGCTTGACAAACGGAATCTATCAAATGACGAGCGTGCATAACCAAAATAAAACATGGCAGCTCCTTTCACACAACGCCTTGGAAATAGAAAGGCTCACATCCCGGAATGGCAATGTGAACCTACTTATGGAAGCAATCCACACTGGCGTGATAGCTTGCCAGTCAATCCATGCCCAAGATCACATCAAAATCATACATCTCGAGTAAAATCAGATCTACCATCAATTGCAACCTGTTAATCCAACCTTCACACCTCGGATACATGATATTCGTAACCACTGACGATCCCGAGGGCATGAAAACAACCAAAATGTGATCTAATATTCTTGGAGGGGACAACAAATTACTTGTAAATCTCGGAGACACAAAGGAATGGGTCAAAGTCGAATCCAGAAGAATATGTGTAGGAGTATTAAAGATAGCGATAGTACCTTCTACCACATTCGGCAACACCTCCGCATCTCGAGCCGTAACTGTAAAGGCTTTCCCTAGAATGATCGACTTATTCTCCACTGGCCTCCTCAGAATGGGGCAATATTTAATCAGATGGACGGACTTGTCGCAATTAAAGCAAGCTCCCATTCGCTTGTATTACGGCTTTCCTCTGTGAAACTTCCTACAATAGTCACATACACTAGCAGTCATCAACGGACTCGGTGCTATTGCTGCTCGATGCTCCGCCTTTCTCTTCCCTTTGTCTTTTGGCGTTGTCCTCCTAGGAGGTCCTCTAGATTTTGAGCCTTGGATAGCAGCCAAGCCTCCTCGATTCCTGGCTCTCTTCATCAAATATTGCTATTACTCAAGCTCCTTCTCAAATATGAGAGCTTGGTCCAAACTTCTCCCATAATTACGCAACTTGTGTATAACCAGCTGCTTTCTAATATTGTCCATCAACCCTAATTGGAACTTCTTGGCTTTTTTGGCCAGGTCATCAACTATGCGTGAGGCATATTGGGACAACTCCGTGAACTTTGTTACATACTCTACTATGGTTCGATTCCCTTGCTGTAGTCACGAGAACTTGTCCTCCTTTTGCTCTCGTAGACTGGTAGAAAAATACTTCTCAAAGAGCTTCTCCTTAAATATCTCCCAAGTAATTTGGTCCTCATCAACTTCCAAGGCTCTCTTTTGAACCGACCACCGGTGGTCAGCTTCACCCTCTAACTTATACACCACAAAAGTCACATTGTCTTCTTCCGGATAGCGAATAACAGTGAAGATCTTCTCGATTCTTGTGATCCACGCCTCTGCCTTAGTTGGTTTCGGGTCTCCCAGAAACTCTAGTACCCTCTTATTATTGAATTGATCATACGCCGTAGCTCTCAGATTCCCTAGAGCAAGAGCTGGAGCGGGGACTGGGGCTGGCTCAAGTTGGCAATGTCCATGAGCTATTAGTTCCATAATGTCGGCCATCCTTCCCATGATGTTTAGGTATTCTCTTTTTTTGTTTGGACGTGAACCGACTCCAAAGCTTCTTCCTTGGCTTGACATTCTAAATTTCTATCATCATACAACAATAATGAAAATTATATTTCAGCATCAAACTTAACGAAACTACCTAAACAGGGAGTTCTACCTATACTTTGAGTCAAATCAAATTAACCTAGCCCTCAACCAAAGTTAATAAACTCAAATCCTAAGGCATCTCTCAGACCAACCTATCTCTGATACCATCTGTGACGTACCGTATTTTTAAACTAGAATTCGGCAGAGTTTCAGCTGTAATACGGTCATCAACCCAAATACAACTTATACAAATTCTTGTACAACATACATAATATATCCACAACATACAAATACATGATCCAAAAAACCACAATATATATTGTGGCTCCAACATCATGCCTCCAGACATTATGTTAGAACAACGAGATGCCACTAAGTCCTTGAACACTCTTCACAATGACCAGTGGAAGCATTCCATAATCCAATATACTACATGCCAACTGAAGCATATAACCACTACTATAATAAATTACAAAAGAACAAAAATATATGTATACAATCCTCTTGATTCCAAAAGAATTATTATCTATACCAAAATACAAAATACAACATCCTAAGCCCTAAACTAGGCATTGATCCTCTACTCCTCGTCGAGCATGAATTTGTGCTGACTATCTGAGGGGGGGTAACAAAATAGTAAGAAGTTAGTCAAATATTAAGCAATGCACATATATATATCAAAGAATATACAAATTTTATAATTTAAATTATAATAATCCATATAGGAAGGAATATAGATGTATGAGAGATCATAAGATATGAATTAGAAAGAATTGCTTTCATAATGTCCTTCAATTTCCTCTAGTCCTTCTTATAGTTCTTTATTTATCCGATTATATTGAAAACTCATTTTGTTTGGGGATCAGGACTAGTAGGCCTTACTAACTAAATGAGCAGTCGATCATAATCTGGATTGTATTTGCTCCTATATAATCAAAAGCCATCTTCTTCTATTCAAGACATAGACGTGGGCCGTTTACATACAATCCCTATAGACGGGGCCTTAACTGCACGATGCCCCTTAGTAGACAATGATCTTTCACTTAATATATTAAGGCATGCCAAAATTTACTATCTGTTGAACATTCCTTAATCCAAGTTCTTAGTTCCTTATTTCCTTAGGGAATTCTGCTCTTAAGTCCATAAATCCTTCGTTCCCACTCTTTCGGAGAATGGTTCATAAGTCATTTACTTAATTGTAGAATATTCCTCATTGATCATTTTTTCATAAACTTGTACAGATACATATTTTCTTATCCATGTGAGCTTAGATCATCACATGATCTTAATTACATGTATAAATTCTTTTGGAGCTTAAAAAATTAGAAAATTCTTACCACATTAAGCTAAATATAACTTTAAAACTTTTGGACGATAAATGTTTTCACAACCAGTTCATAACATAATTTTTAGAACATACAAAATTAATATATTCATAATACATGTAATTAAATACACATCAATCACTTCATAAACTAGGGTTCAAATTTTCAAGTCCACATTATGCATAAATTTCCAATCGAATGGGAGAAAATGCGCGGGGCACGAGTTAGGGTTTCATTAAAGATAAACCATACAAACATGGAAAATCAGACACCAAATCGACAATTTTTCGTGCTCAAGTCATGAGTTTTAATTATCTAAAGCCAAATCATGTATAGTACCCAAAATAAATGGGTAAAAGTTGTCCGAGTGTGGGGTTAGGGTTCCATGTACGAAATTCCACATAAAATCACTAAATCGGACACCAAATCATCAAATATTCATGCTCAAGTCATGAGTTTTACGAAATACATACTCAGATGGGTATCAGAACGAAAATATCCAAGAGGAACAGAATAAAAAGTATAACAAGAAAAAGAAAAGTATATGTCTGCACTTGCCTCATCCCGATCTATCACTTTTCTAACTTACTCTAACTAAAAATTGGACTCGGAAAACTCAAACTCTTCTTCCTCTTCTCCCTGTGCCTCTCTCTCTACTCACTCTCAGATCCGTGCAAAAATGGCGGAAAGAGACGCGTGTGTGCGCTTATATACATAAGTTGGCGCTCGAGTGCCGATCGAGCGCCCATCAGCACCAAGGCACCCGAGATGCTGCGCTCATCGAGCGCCCATTGAGCGGGCAATTATGCCAACATACGCTTTGAGCGCACCTCAGACATGACGATTATGCCTAACGCATCCTCTGTTCGCTTCGGGTGGCGGGCCTCCCGACTCCTCTTTTTGCTTCAAGTGCTAATTTTTTTAATATACTTAAGCCTAATCTTGATTTTGCTAATTTAATTATCTCCTTATTATTATATTTCAAAATCCATAACCTCATAGGCTCTTTCAAAGAAAGTCACAGAAAAATGGCCATGTAGCTCCCTCTGTTTTAAGTCAGAGTACTTTGTAGATGCCTTCATGAAAGAACTCTTTTGTAAATGTATGAGTCACAAGTAGTTTATCTTAAAATGAGTGGACGATATTATTTTCCTCGATTGCTCCATCTCATCTATTTTTGTTGACCAGTCAGGAACCGGTTCTAACCAACTTGATTACTCCATCAACCTTTCTCATTTAAGAGTTTTATGCAAATATTTATAATATTGATAAGGTATCAAACTCTTTTTTTACCTGTTTAAGGGAGAGACTTTTAAAATATTTTGGAGGTAATTGCGAGCACTTTACATCATCCTATAGTGCTCTTTCCAACTACCGTTGTCCTTTTCATGAGATACCTCCATATAACGATATTACATCCTTCCTACATGGTGGTTAAGTGTTATGGTATGAAAAATCATTTAAGATAAAGCATCTTACCCTTTGATTTCTTGTTGCGTGTTGGATTATATTTACCAATATTTTTCTTATGACACATTAC
>JAOVVI020014705.1:0-11419 GCA_028571085.2 Nepenthes alata | reverse complement strand
TTAGTTGTCTGGTTGGTTTTCTAACTATAGTCAGGTTAACCCGGAATCATCGCCTCCCTCATTATCGTGTGATCTTATTATCAATCGTTCACAACGGCAGCGTTTTGTTTTTCTTTTTCATTTTGTTGAATTTTTTGTTGCCACGTTATTTTTTCCCTCTCAGTCGTACACTTTTACTATTTTTAATTTACAATTTTATTTAATCAACAAATAAAAATACGATAAGACTTAAACTTATATTAATTATATATTTGTAAAATATTTAGACGCAGTGTAACAGAAAAAAAACCTAGAACCTCATAATATGATCATCAATTTTATTTTTCAATAATTTAACAGATCGATGTCATCATAGTCCAAGAAACTAAAAATTTAAAATTTTATTTCATATTTTATTATGGGGATAATAATAATTCTAATATTTGATAGTAATAAAAATTTCCCAAAAATGATCATTTTATCTCTGTCAAATATATAATATATTGTGAGAAGATGGGGATCAAAGGTGGCAACGGCTAGGTGATGTGAAAATGTATAGATAATGTTTAGAATATGTTTTTCCTCGTAATTATAAAAATACACATTTTATAATAATTTTTTATCAACAAAATTTTATATTTGAGCCTAGCAAATACTAAAAAATTATTTCCCACCTGTTTAAAATAACAAACCAAATAAAAAATATTAATTAATTTACAACTCTATTATTATCTTATTATATTTAATAAAAATAATTATTATATTCTTATGAAATAATCCAAATTCTCCACAGATTTCCATTATTTTATTCCAATTCATAACAGACAAGCAGATCCTAAATACATTCGATTCCAGAAATCTCCCATCATATTTACTTACCTTTGAAGACACGGCTGCATTAAAATGAAGTTTTCTGCGGTAACCAACCCGTCCATCTGACTGATATTTACAAGAAAGCAAACCATAAGAAAATGATACACGGGGAGGGCATGGATCTGAATGTGGGAATGCCGACGACCATTGAGCCACAAGCAGCAGGATGACTACCAGACCGCTGCAGCCTCAAGCGCTGAACCCCTTGTTCAGCGAGCTCCACGGATTAGAAGGAACACGGTCACAGGCCTGTGCTGATGCCTCGGCCATCTGCTGTTCTGTGATTCCAGCATTGCATATGTTTGCAACCGAGCGCATATGCTTCATTCCATACTGCGACAGGGACCCACAATGTGCCTCGAATGTCCTTACCTGCATAGAAGATCATGTCGTTCATCCATTTAGCTCGTAAGTTATTAACCTCAAACTATGTCTGAAATCAGACATCGGCGCAAGCAATTTAAGCAAAGTAGGAAAAAGATTGGCCTCTCATTTGAGATGTCATGGCGAGTACTGGGGCAGCTATTAGAATCATCTTATACTTTCAATGAGAAGGATTTTATTATGAAAATCATCTTAAACCGTTAAGATTATAAGATTGGTCCAACATATTTTAATATATTATCATACGATTAAGAAAAATTGGAAGAATCATAACGGGATTTGAGTAGTGGGTGCAAACGGAGAAAATAGGAATTTTACCATCATTCTCAGGCAGTCCCAGTCATCAACAAGAGGGTGGCCGGCAGGCCGAACAGTCTGCAGCACCTCTGGAGCTTTCTCAATTCCAAATAGGAGCTTCCCTATAAGCTTCACACTGTTGTCTATGTGCATTCTATGAGACATGGCTTCGAAAAACTGTTTCTGAGCTTCATGCTTTCTTGAAGATCCTTCAGGAGCTTTGCGAAACTGTAAAATCAGAATACAATTTCTGGTTTTGTTCAATCCACAGGCATTGCTAGTCCATACGAATACAAGGTTCTTAAAGTATCATCTTTGTTGCACAATAAAGCATGGCTATATATATGCAGCATGCCACAATATGCTTATACACATCTATCATCCCTCCTGTTTCAGGGTAGTTAGCTCATTTCTTCAACTTCGGCCGGATTTTGTGCTTAGAATGTTCAACCAAGCAAGAGTATGGAAAATAATACCAAGAGTTTAACCTGAAAATAGGCGGTTTTGCTAGCCATAACAGAATCGTATATTTTGAAAACACAGAATATTCTATATAAATTCTGATCGCAGCTGATCATCCCATGCAATATCAGGTGATTAATCATACCCTTGATTAAGATCTTCATTCTAGGGCCCCCCCCTCCCCACCAAAAAAATAACATTCTTATAAAATGTTATACTCAAAATACTTCTCTGAAAATGGAAATGGATTCACTCACGGCCAAACATGGGTTAAAATCTTTGTACTCAGCCATATCAAGTGATATGCATTGAATGCAATTTTTTTTTTTTTTCAAATCAAAATTTGAGGAGAAAATATAGGCCAATATATCAGATATATAACCCGATATTTGGAATAGCAGCCAATCTATAACTAATACAACAATCTATCGTAATTCTATTGCAATATCGTAAAATATCAAAATTGAGCCCCTTGAAATCGATATATATCTGTAAATATCTTGTATATCGGTTGATATTCCATTCCATGCCACCAAATGTTCATGCAATGTTGTTTCTTTCAGAATTTCAAAAAGTAAGACTAGAGACTCAAAGAGTTCACATTGACACAAAACACGTGCAAACCTTGTCCCAGAAATGGAGGAGATCAGCATCACGCTGGTTGACAGCACCGGAAGATATTTGCCGCAATGAGTTTTCAGCAATAACTGAATAATTATCATTAGCAGGATTTGTACCCATATAGAGGAAGAGGCTGTCATCTTTACTAAGCCCTATGTCACCAAATTGCATGACGTGTGAGCCGTAAGCAGAATTTTCGTTTGCAGTCCTCCTTTTAACCTGCAAAAGCACAATTCAATTAATCAGACCAAAACACCTCCACTGCAGTCATAATAAGTAATCCACTTGCTGTTCAATAAATCAAGTATGGAAAGGAAAAAATATAGCAGGCACTTAAGGAAACTATTTCATACCCTCTACAGCTTACTAGTTTAGTGTTAAAACACAAGTAACTTGGTATTGCCTTTGTAGTCAATATGCAAGTATTGTTCAGTATTTTTTTTCCTGCCTTTTCTTCTTTGTTTTCACCGGGATTGGGGGGTGGGGGTTGACTGGGTATTGGAAATTGCATAATCCAAAATGTTTTGTTTTACCACCACATTAATTCCGATTAAAGGTCAAAAGTTATGTATCGTCTCAACTTCTCACCAGTTCATATTGCTGCTGCAGAGTTTCCGACCGCAAATTGTGATCCTCACTGTTCACAAGACAAATAATTAATGATTAAAAATTCTGGTTTGACTTTCTCCTTCACCCCAAATACACAACTTTGGTATTGCTTGAAAAACACATGGGAAAAGAAATGTGGATTGTCTTTTACTAGGCCAAGGCATTACATGTATATCAAACACACAACTTGGATCATAGGCAGGACTAAAGACATTGGATTGTGCATTAGTACTTCTGATAACATGGGATACAAAGAGCTTTGGGCACTGCTATTTTAGTAATTCAAACAAGCCAGATTACTCTTTTTTATCCAAAATGAAAGCAATGAAACCTTGTGTATTGCTTTCTACATGAAGTCAGCTCCTCAGATAAATTTAGTTATGCTTGTCACTTTCAATATTGATAAAAATTGAGTAGTAAATTTGATGCCTTTCTTGCTTTCAAAGATGACAAAGATAGCCTCCCCTGACCAAAAGAAAGGGAATCTAAATTTACAACAGTTTGTTTCTTCACTTTTTGTATTTGATATTGTGCATCCCAAAAAAAGGGAGGTGTTGTACATACCTGTCTTCCATCCAAGCGACACTATACAAGTCACCTAGACAGGTTTCATACTCAGGGGGAGGACTAGGTTCCTCTCCAGGGCAATAGGTACCCCAACTGCTTTCTTCAGCATTTGAGGCAGTGGTTGCATAGATATTTAGGCCTTCAGGAAGAAGGCCCTCAAAGATGCTCCCAGACTCACAGGCTTCAAGATAAAACACCTACAAATTCGGAGACATGGAGCTTATCTGTAATTAGAACTCAGCCAAAACAGAAATAAAAGCATTGAAATATTAACTTCCAATAATTCATTAAAAAAAGATGAGCTTCAACATTAACTTACCAAGCTCTTGTAGGTCCCAGAAGCATGCTTTTGCTTCAAGGCCTTTACCAGATCATCAGCGTAAATGTAAGGGTATGTAGGCATTCCTGACCAGAAGAAACATGTCGTTTTAGCTATCAAGAAATCTGAAGGAGATTTTAAAGAAACAGTAACTGTGAAAAAAGAACAAAAGGCCGATAAACCTGAATGAAATGATATACCCTGAGAAAGGACACAGTCATCTCATGATCAACATTCTATTTATTACATTCATCTAAAGTCATCACAATCTTCAAACTAATGTAGACCTTCGCTTGCCATTGGATGAAATATTTGAGACTGCAAAGAACTATAAGTTTGAAATCCATTACTTTGGCTACAACAAAATGATATCTATTTTTTTCTTTCTTTACGACAATTGATAACAAATTCATAATTATCATAAATTTCTCCAAAGGGAGAAACAGAAAGGTGGGGCCTTGACAGAGCCAGAACTAGAATAACGTTTGAATTTCAATGTAATAAGGAAGGGTGAGCCAACTAGAAATTGCTTGCTGTGGGGCTCTTCAGCCACATTTTGTAAAGTTCACGAAAACAACACTAACCCTACTCTTGAGATTGTCAATGGGCTAAAGCTTTAGCATAAGCAGAACAAAAAGGTGGCTCATTTAGGTCTAACAAACCAAGCCACTCAAGCTGAATTTGTGAGCATTACATTGGAAACTTATTCAAAATGCTGGGACAAAAAGCTTCACAAATTGAGGTTAATCCAACTTTTAACCCAATTAATATAACAAATCGGGCTAAAGCGACTTAGTACTCAGTTATTTTCAGTCCCAGGACATATCTCACTATTGGAACTTAAATATAGAGGGTTTGACAAAGCTTTTTTCTGACATCCTTCATAACAAGAGTAAGATTCTAAAAGAGAAAACAAAATGTAAAGATAAATTCAAGAAACCAACTACAAAGGCTACAACAGTTCATAATTATTTTTAAACAAGTATGATGGCCGACAATTTTGATGGCAAACTATGCTAAAAACTTGAAAGGAAATAGAAAAAAGGAAAATTGTAGTAGACCTAATACTTTCTTGCAGAACCATAATCCCTCAACATGGATAAAAAACAAATCGGTGGTTTGATGTGCCAGCTTTTGGATTGCAAAGAGATTTCCTCTACGATTTAAATGCATTTCTTTCAGGCCAATAAGGGAGCAAACTTATTGTCATAGCATTGCTCGGCCTCAGGTACCCCCCAAAAAAGAAGCACCATTCTGAATATAAATTGGTCACAGTAGTGGGGTTCTTTACAAAGATATCAAGCATGTGACGACACTTTGGTCCTGGTAAAGAAACAACATAGTTAATAGCTTTGAAAGAAAGGAGTCAACATAAAATGACTAACCAAGAACACCAGGCCCGCCATGGTCTGTGTAGTAGATGAAGATGTGGTCATCAGGACCACTATCAACCACCTTTCCACTACCCCCCGTAATAGCAGTTTTATTTCCAGTAATAGCTGCCAAGAAGTTTTTAACAGTAACATTTTCCCCAGTATAATCCTGTGCAACACTTGAGCAAATGAGAAGATATAACAAGGATTTATAGGATATTATTGTCAGGCTACCAACAAGATGGAAATCAAATAAAACCTTGGGAACTCCCTTGTAGACATCATCTCCAAGAGGATGGTTGATGATGATGCCAGGTCTAGGGTTTTCTTCATTATAAGCTATGTCATCATACATAAAAACAATGATATTCTCGTCCTTAAGTCCACCTTTCTTCAGAATTTGGTAAGCATGGCATACGTCAGCCTGGACAGTGGACATACAACAAATAAGATACATTGATTATCAACATCAACCAATGAGGACAAGGGTAAGATACATAGTGGAGGAAGGAAAGAAAAAGAGAATGGAAATAGCACCCATATATGATATAAAACATAAAGATGTAGAGATATCTGGAGGCATAAGTGAAGTGAAAATTCTTTCAGACGAACAAAGAAATTCTATCAAGGCTATAACAGAGAATATAAACATCTGAGGATAAGAAGTCTTTGTAAGATAAAAACTAAAAGAAACTATCAATTTCATAGCATAGCCAAAATTAAGTTGAGCAAGGTCATACAATTGCCTAGATTGAGTGCCTCTGTGCTACTGGAAAGTCAAATCATGCAATCAAACAAAGGATTAATCCCCTGAGCTTTTCTTTCCCAATAATGCAACTCCATTAATTGCTGTTTTCATATAGTAGTGACCTATTTAATGACAGTATACATATCATTCCTCTTGTTTCCTGCATTAATGAAGTCTAATTCAGCATCTACATGGAAGGAAGAAATGGAATTCATTTATACAATGACTCAAAAAATAATCCACAAAACAATCTATAGATGAGTATCAAAGTCTACCCAAATGGGGCCAAAAACCACCAACAAAAAAATAGCAAAATATTAGGACAAAGACAAATATTTGCCAATCAATTATCACAACCTTGTGGCGATGGATATCATCAGCAATTTATTGACAATATTTAAAAGAAACAAACCTGTGGTAATGGGTACCCAGTCCCAGATGCAACAAAATTAACTAAAGCCAACCAAAACGAGGGCCCGTAGTATATTTTCCAAAGAGATCAGGTATCTTCAAAAACAGATTTAAAAAAAAATAAAAAAGAAATAAAAGTGAAAGAAACACAAGAAAAATAAACTAAAGTCAAGCTTAAGTTTCAAGCATGGGGAAGTACACACAAGATCTCTCGATTGAAGGCATTCATGTGAAGAGTTTGGCCCCACCATTCCCAAGTACCGTAAAAGGAATATATTTTTCTCAACAATCAAAAAGAGCAATAGTTGAAGCAATTTTCTTACTACTACTGCTACTACTAAATCACTGATTTAGATGATGCTTTAAGAATATAATCTCAAATTAGCTGCCATAGTACTTCGTGCTTTCATGAACTTGTGGGCTACGTCAAAACAAAAAATAAAACTATAATCTCAAACACAGTGCCAATAGCAATAGTTAAAAAGGTCATAGTACAGCACATTTCCCCTTAAGAATCGTCTCAAAAGTGTGATCAGCACAATACTTCTACTCAATTAAATTTTAAAAAATCACGGCAAACAAAGAGATCCTGAAGAGAAAATTATGCATTTGTCGAGACAGAGCAAATTTTCAAGCTATTTACTAAGGGAACATGAGAAGTGAGAGCTGTCATGCATATAATAAGTTACATTGCTCGGCTAACTAAACATCTGGTTAGCGAAAAATTTTTATATATTTAAAGAGAGAGAGAGAGAGAGAGAGAGAGAGAGAGGCCAATTTAACTACAGAGCTAAATTTTCATCCCGACTAACTAAACATCTGGTTAGCAAAAAAATTATATATAAAAGAAGAGAAAAGTTAATTAAACAACAGAGATAATTTTTCATCAATCCTTTTCCTACCTGTTAATAGCTCAAATGTGCATATATCAGCATTTCAAAACCATATAAATCAAAATCTAGCAGAGGAGAGCAAAGCAGTATTCCCCAATCCGGTACTATCAGCTCACAAACACAAAAAAGATTTCCACCAATCCAAGACGACGCTAATTTTTTTCTGCATTATAGAGGACGGAGAAGACGATGAAACAGTCACCTGATGTCGGTAATTCCAGTATCCACTAGATCCGGCAATCAGAACCGCCCATCTCGTCCCTCCGATATCATCATCGCCGTAGCTATGCGGGAAGGCACGGTCAATAAAAGAACGATCGGACGGCAATCTGATAAAATCATCGGAAATCGGGCGTCCGTGGGCCACCAAACTCAATACGGAAATCAGGAGCAGAGACACGACGGCGGCGTTGTGAATCATCGCACCAGCTCTTCTCCGGTAACTGAATGAAACCGGCAGATAGAAAATCCTGGAAAAGCAGGGAAGAGGGAAGAGAAGATGAACTACCGAAGAAAGTGTAACGAGCGACGTCGTTGAGATACGGATATTTACGGAGGGTTCTGCAATGATGACCGTCGATTGATTGTGTAGCTTTCTTACGGGCACCACGTGGATCGTTTCGTTGCCGTCGATCGGTATGATTAGATTAACGTGCAGGATTTTTTAGTCCTGTCTATTAGCTAGCTAACGTGTATGACTAAATTATATTTTTTGGGTGGGGCCACTGAATGTTTTACGCCGCACGCAATCGTTGCTGATTGGCCAGCAACTTTTTTTCAAAAATGCTGACAGATTTAAAAATATTGAAATATTTGGCATTATTTGTTTTATTTTAAACATATTATGTATTATATATTTTTTTGAGTTTTCATGTTACGCGTCAAAAATCAGGTGTTGGATGTCATAATCATAATAAAATAATTAAAATTAAAATAAATAAATAATATACGATTTTATTAATTAAAAAAACTAATTTGAGAAATGAAATAATAATTCCTTGTTGTTGGGCCCGGAATACCAAATTCTATGACTAAGTTCGGAACAAATTTCTAAACGATCAAAAAATTGAGATTATTTGTTAAACAGGTGAAGAGATAAAATGATAATTCATACAATTATGACACAACTATTTATTAACAAGTAAAATATGATACATAAAAACCTCGCATGGGTTCCCCTTAAAATAAATGATAAAACCACAAATTCATATAATATTTATTATGATTTTATTGTTATTGTGATACCCAATTTTTTATTTGATATAATTTGGATGTATTTAATGTTTTTAAAATTTATTGAGTGTATTAAATTAATGATATTTGTAAAAATTTTAATGAATTTGGGTTCGGTATTCCATGTTTGAGCCGTGCTTCAGGCAAAGGTGTAGATTCTAGTGTGTGAGCACTTGAAGAGTGCTTGAGGCCCGCTTGAACGCCGACTCTAGATTTGGCCTCGCGTATGTCTCGCTTAAGCAGTGCTTGAGTGCCCTTTGAGCGCGAGCCAAGTTATAAATATACATGGGTTAGGGTTTCATCATTTTTGTGCTGTGGAGCAAACAAGAGAGAGAAGAAAAAGAGGAGGAGAGAGAAAGTGGCAAAAGGGCATACTGAAACTTTCATTTGTCAGATCTATAGAGTATGAGGTTAAGACAAATATCTGTAAGTAAAATCCTTGGTTTATTTTTAGATCCAACAATATTTGTGTATATTTTAAAAATTTGTTATGTACATATTATTTTTATACACACTGTCTATTTATTGTGTACATTCATATATATTTTACCATTGTTTGGTGGTTTTATACTTGTATTTATAATTTGAGAGGGTTTTGTTATTTTAAAAAAAATTTGAATGATATATATATATATATATTTGGATATCCATATGTTATGGAACTATAAATTAGGTATTGTGCGAGTCCACACACATGCCGTCGGGGCGCGGTCACTACAAGATCGTAGCTATTCGAAACACTGGTGGGTCATTTTATGATCCGAGGCATGAGATTTATGACGGAACGGATTTTTTTTTACTCCGTCAATCCAAACAGAAATGAAAACCCAACCTAAATCAATTATGCGTAACACAGGATCACAATTGTCATCTAAAACTTACGCAGGATATCCATAAAATAAGTAACGAAAGTAACTCTAATAACTTGCTGAAGCCTTCTCCTTTATATCAACGAACTCATTTAAACATACATAATCATAAAATTTTCAATTACAAAAATTCATATATTTTCTAATCGAGTCATTACATCAAGACTGCTTCCTTCGTGATAACTTCAAGAGTGCTTTAAATCTTCAGGAATCCTTTAGATTGAACTATAGTCTTTCTCATCAGGCACAAGCTCTATAGTCTCCTCTGGATGAGGAAAAAAATAGTAAAACAGCAAGTTGAGACCCAGTAAGGAACATACAGATATGCAATAAAACATGTATACATAATAGAACTTAGTAAAACAGATACAGTAAATATGAAGATACAAATGCCATACGGAAGTGGTTTATAGCAGAATTACGTTGCAGACATAAAAATAGAATGATCAAACTTAAAAAATCAAAAATTAATGTACTCATATTTCAGAAAATAGAAGTCGGTCTTACTTTTATAGTTTATAAAAAACTCATCTTTATTAATAAAAGACTCTACCAGTGGACCCTACTAGCAGAGGGAATGAATAATCGAGGATAAATTGTTTACATCTCCCCACAGTAAATGGCAATAAACAAAACACATGATCCTACCTCACGAGATCCTTCTCCAATCAAAGGGGACGTCGGTCAAAATAAAAGATACCCTCCTATTATAACGCCCTGAGGAGGGGCGGACCACATATAATTTTATGGACAAAGTTATACTCAATTATCACCATAACATTCTAAGGCATACCGAAGAACCTAACCTGACTGCATATCAGTCGTGGGTCTATAATAACAAAAATATTTTCTTCTTATCGCTTACTAAAAGCCATTTTTAGTATCAGTCAAAAATATCACTATTAACACTTCAGAGATTGTGTACAGATATCTTAAGGTCGGTTCAAAAATTATATACTTCAAGCCGGTTTCAAATTACATAACATAGTTAAAAAATCTTATACTTTAAGCCGGTTTCAAATTATAGAACTTAGTTCAAAAATAATATACTTTAAGCCAGTTTCAAATCACAGCACTTAGTTCAAAAATCATATACTTTAAGCTGGTTTCAAATCATAGAACTTATACGTCACTTTACAAAGCCGATTTTAAAATTATATTACAAATATCTGTTTCAAATTTGTGATACAAGGCCGGTTTCAAA
Organism: Nepenthes alata; assembly: GCA_028571085.2. Classification (NCBI taxonomy): domain Eukaryota; kingdom Viridiplantae; phylum Streptophyta; class Magnoliopsida; order Caryophyllales; family Nepenthaceae; genus Nepenthes; species Nepenthes alata. The sequence continues at coordinate 577 of JAOVVI020014705.1, read as the reverse complement.
TCAATGCCGGTTTTAAAATCAAAGAGCAAATTCCAGTTTCAAATTACAATATAAGTGCTGGTTTCAAATCGATGACGGTTTCAAAATCAAAGAGCAAATGCCGATTTCAAATTACAATACAAGTGCCGGTTTCAAATCAATATCGGTTCCAAAATCAAAGAGCAAATGCTGGTTTTAAAATACGATGTAAGGTCAATTTCAAAATCACAGTGTAAATGCCGATTTTAAAATATGATACAAGGTCGGTTTTGAAATCACAGTGCAAATGTCGGTTTTAAAATACGATATAAGGCCGGTTTTAAAATTACAGTGCAAATGCCAGTTTTAAAATACGATACAAGGCTGGTTTCAAAATCACAGTACAAACGTCGGTTTCAAAATACGATACAAGGCCGGTTTTAAAATCACAGTGCAATTATCGGTTTCAAAATACGATACAAGACCGGTTTCAAAGCTTATTATAAGTAAGGTCGATCAGTGGTCTTTATGAAAATACAGAACAGAGCTTCCTTTAAATATAACATTAACAAAAAAATTTTCTTAATTCAAATGATCAGAACAATATCATACATACTTT
>JAOVVI020014704.1:0-11419 GCA_028571085.2 Nepenthes alata | reverse complement strand
TTTCTTCTTTAAAACAAATGAGAACCCGTCTACGGTTAGTTATATCGACGATAAATTATTACCACATCAAAGTTGACTATTGGAAATATATATATTGATATGTCTTTAGATCCGAATTGTTGAACGGGTTATGGAGTTATTCGATCTCTCCTGACTGGTCAAACTGCAGCCGGTTCGGTCCCCGTTATTTCGAACCTAAATCCTACGAAACATAACTAACAAACTAAATGTCAGAGAATTGTAAAAACTCACCCTCCGATATATCCTCCGACGCTCAAATCAAAAATCTTTCCATGATGAGAGAAAAATTGAGGAATATAAGATGTGTATGCATAGATGCATGTAAAATGAGGATTGAGCTGTTAGCTAGGGCTGGGCTCTAGTAAGTACGCCCGACCAGGGAGCGACTTTTAGAGATGGAGGATGAGGCTTCGAAAGGTGCTCGGCCAGAAAGCGGCTTTTAGAGATAGAGGACAAGTCTCCAAATGGTGTGCCCAGTCAAGGGCAGCTTTGAGAGATAGAGAACTTAGCTTTAATGGGACGTATGGTAAAGGGGCGGCTTTGAGAAATTGATGACTTATCTTCAAAGGAGCGCCCGGCCGGGGGGCAACTTTAAGAGATGGAGGATAATATTGTTTGCGGAGCCCGGTTTGCTTCACATTTCCCAAGAACTCCCTTAGATAGAGGGAGCACTGGCGAGCTTACTTAAGAAAGAGTGAATGTCCCCGCCAAAATCCTTTCCTAGCTATGTGCGAAGAGGAGCCTTCGGTGCCCAACTGCACTAGTCATCCTGGTTGCTTCGATGGCAAAGAATCTGGTGGGAGCACAGCGCATCCACCTTCGTAAACTTGAGTCGGATTGGTTGTTCCGACAGCTAGAGGCAAGGCTTTGAACTCGACGAGAGAGTGAAAACCTTGAAGATGAGCGTACTCCCCTTCACCTAGAGTCTGGCAATGGCAGCTGAGCGCCATCCTTTTTTCTTTTTCTCTCTTCTCGTTTTCTTCGTTTGTTGTCGGGAGCTCTTTCCTTTTCTTCTTCCTCTTATAGTCTCTCGAGCCCCCCTTCGAACTTCTTTTTCTTTTCACTTGGGGACCTTAACCTTTGGATTCCATCTTTTAATTGAGGACGATGGCTACATACCTCCTAGGCCGCAAAAAGGGGCCATCACCCTACCTTCTGCGCGCATCATTCCTCATGATTACTACGCAGAGGGTGTCACGCCGACAGATCCATCGGATACCGTGTGTGAATCCTAAATCTCTGAATCAGGGGGAATAATGCGCAGACAACGGCCATACTGGTTGGTCAGTTGTTTGGCATCTTCTAATTTGGGGGAATTGCTTAGTCGTGCTCGCAAGCCCATTCGAGGACTAATTTTTGCCGAGATGACCTGGACTAAGCCATCCGGATCTTGGGCTATACGGAATGCCTCTTGGGCCGTGCGGTTCTTCCTACGGATTCAGAATTGGACCAACCCACGTATCTCTGAACCCATCATATATATATATATATATATAACATTAACAATATTTATTACTTCTATATTTAATAATAACAAGGTTGTACAACTTCAGTTTATGTTTAGTCTCTAAATATCCAACGTTTTTACATAATAAAATTAAGAAATATTAGCTAAAAAAAAAAAGAGCTGAATATGTGGCTTATGAATGTTAAAACTTTGTTTGGATTGAAATAGAATTGGGTGTCCTGAAGTGCCAATCAACTGACATAAGTGTAGAATAAGTCCTAAGTATCGGACTTAGGATATCAAGTTTTTTTTTTAGAATATTATCGTCTCACTCGGGCCACTTACATTCACATGAACAATTATCGATTCATAGCCCATCTCGGTACATACGATCGACTTTAGTTCTTCTAAAAGACAATCTAGCATATAAAATTAGTCGTCGTGATAATCTTATTTCCCTCCCATTAACAAGGGACCCTTAACCTATTTTATGGCTCAACTCACATTGTACTCAAGCCATATAGTCTACACAATGTTTTCAGTTTGTGACGATAAGAAGCATCACAATTTCAACTGAAATCATTTGTTGACTGAGAGTAACTTGAACATTGAATAAGTTCTGCAAAGAGTTTTTCGAACCTTTCACTTCTTGCCGTTATTGTCGTGTGTAGGTATCCAGATCTTCAGGCTCAAAGCTTGATCCACCACAACGGGTAGCCTTTCGGGTCAATTCCTGGTTAACAATTAGCTCGATCAACGCTTTCAGTTCTCACAAGGATAGTCCCGCTGCACAAGTGGAGAAAGAGTAGAAATTGGACCATTTGATGATTATTAGCTTCGTAAATAAAAAATTAAAAAAAAGTCTATCGACCAATGAAAATGTAGAAAGAGGACCATTTGATAGTTATTAGCTCCATTAAAAAAATTCAAAGAAAAGAGAGTTGAAATCCGATTATGAAATTGAAACATCACACTTATTATGACGGGCCATCTTATTAATGCGGCCGAATTGAGTGATTCAAGTGGGTAAGTCAATACATTAATGGCCTTTTAGAGAAGAATTAGGTGGGCCAGACCTATTACCAACTTGCTTAATATGGCCATTTTTTTTCCCTTTTTGATTAAACAATAAGTGATACATTATTTATAATATATTTTGAAAAGAATTTTTAGTAGAAATTATAATTCATAAATTTTGGCAAAAGTATTCTCAAAAATTTTATCAAAAACATTCTGAATATAAAACTTATTCAAAGAATTTATCAAAAAGCCCAATGAGTTTTTTTTTTCTTTTTTTAAAGAAGATTTTAGGGAATAACAACTGATGCGAATCTGGTCAGAATTATTCTATTTTTAACCGTCACTTATATCTCAACAATGAAGATTTCATCTAAACAACTTAGAATAATTAGAACTGTGAAAATATAAAACAATTTGAATTTATTTTATAATTATATCTGATTTAGTTGTTATGATAAAATTATTATTAATAAAAATAATTGATGGGTACGCTAGTAATGGGCTGACCTAAGAAGAAGGAACGGCCCAAAACCACAACGGCCAATTTGTGCCTAGACGGTCAACGCCCACCGTTGATCGGACGAAAGGCTAAGCGAGCGAAGAAACACAAGAGCAGGGCAGTCGCCTTGCTTTTGAGACGGTTAATGCTTCCATTGAACGCAAGCATGACCAGTTGAAGACAAGGCCTCACGCGGCCCAAGCCCAGTTTGGCCCACAATGCACAAGTAACACACTCTATTGGCATTGAACCGTGCTATGAGGATCTGAAGGGCAATCAAAATATCCAGCAGCTCGTCAGGAACTGGGAGACGTAACCCACTCCTCAAGTGAACCTCATAAATGGTGATACAACCCTCAGGAGGAGAGCACACTCTGTCTCCCTCGCTGGGCATCCTGAAAACGATCGACTTGGGGATGTTGTACTGGACGTACAGCTCCCTCACCTCGCTGGCCTTGATGACTGAAGCGATCTGAGATACAGAATGAGCCATGGGAACGGAAGCAAAAAGACGGTAAAACACTTAAAAAATTTTAAGAATGAAAGTTAAAGGAAAGCGTGGGAAATTTGAAAAGCAAAAAGACCACTTAAAGAACAAAACGTCGGAAAAGGTGAACCGTCTCGTGAACGTGCGCCCATCATTGCTGACACGTGTCGCTTCCTGAACGGGTGCAGTCAAATCAAATCCTCTGGCGTATTAATTACCGGGATCGCAAATTCACTGCATGCGAATACGTAGCAAACTTTTCAACTAACAGTCCAGCAGCTTGATGGCGCGTCATTTCAACTCCCACCAGTTCTGCGAATTTTGACTTAGACGGTCAACGAATTCGGTCAACGTTTTCTTTACCAGTTCTCCGGATTTTGGCCCAGGCGGTCAACAAATCCGATCAACGCTTCCTTCATCAATTCTTCGGATCTTGGCCAAGGTGGTCAACGATCCGATCAACGATTCTCTCCGCCATATCTCCAGATTTTATTCGGTCAACGCTTTCTTCTGTTAGTTCTCTGGATTTTGGTCTAGACGGTCAACTATTCTCTCTGCCAGGTGCTCTGAATTTTGACTTTACGATCAGCAACTGCAGGCGATGCGATCATCAGACCAAAAGCCATCGCCAAATTCCTCACCATGTCACCTCAGCCACTCGCGACCCATCTTGAACATGCTGGAGGCCGGAGTCCCAGACCACCAGCATGGGGGCTAGTAATGGGTACGCCAATAATGGGCTGGCCCAAGAAGGAAGAACGGCCCAGAACCACAACGGCCCATTTGCGCCTGGACGGTCAACGTCCACCATTGACCGGACAAAAGGCTAAATGAACCAGGAGAAGCTCAAGAGCAAGACGGACGACTTGCTATTGAAACGGCCAGGCTTCCGTTGATCGAAAGTATGACCAATTGAAGAATAGGCCTCGCGCGGCCCAGGCCCAGTTTGGCTCACATGTCCGTCTTCAACCAACAATGGTCATCTTCTCTAATTTTGCACCCTCCACAGAAGGCAATATCCTTTATAACGGTTATCAACAGATTCGACGCGCATTCCTAAAGGAAAGCACCAAAACCCTCATCCTGTCTGTAATAAACCCTAACGGTTACAGAACGCAGAAGGAAAGCAATCAAGGCAACGGTCATTATTACCATAAAAGCTGCACGCCAAAAAAAGCAGCGAGCCAAGCAGAGCGCGGGGATCAAGCCTTTTTGCACAACGAAGGTCGCCCGGTACAGCGATTATAAAAAGCCATGGAGTCCTCACTCCAAGGCATGCTCTCATTGGCCCACAAGGCACTCTCATTTGCCTACAAACGCTCTGCATTAATTTGCTGAAGCTCTCTACTGTAAAACTCTCACGCTTTCGGCCTTCAGGCTCTCTCTCTCTCTTTGCTACTATGTTCCTAACGAATACAGTGCTTAGAGCCACTACTCCTCACGAGCAATCAAATCCTCTCTCAAACGAAAGCACTCCCCCGTCACAAACACTCCCAACATTCTCATAATATCTCTTTATTTTCACTTTCTTAATTCAAAAGCTATTTACTAACTTGAGCGTTAGAATAATTACGGTGGGATAATTTCCTGCCATCACCTGATCTTTTGTTCGTAGTTGTGGTGTGCAGGATCCATACTTGGTGAACAGAGCCGAACTCAAACGAACAACTTGATCCAAATCTGTTCAAAGTTTGGATCTATGACGCATCAGTAATTAAGAACTCTAAAATAAAAAGACCCTAACAATTCTCATTGTTACATGCATTTGTACCTGGGACAAATACGACGGTTTAAGTTTTGTTTTTCCAGATCTACTTTATTTTCAAAGAGAAAGGAAACAACAAAATGTAGTTAGGAAATGCCTTTCATGCAGAGCGCATGCACAACCAAAGAAAGACTCTCAGACACACATTTACGCAAATAGCCTCCAAAGGGGAAAGATTTCTTGAGCATACAGGTCATGACACAATGACACTCCACCACACGTATCATAAAGCTACCCCCAAAAGAAAAAGTTAGTACAAGAAGATGCGCCCACGCCAGAAATTACACTATAAGTTGTGTTAATAGGCTATTTTTGAATGACGTAATATTTATTCATTTATCTATATTTATATAAATTTATTAATGTAAATATATTAAAAAAATATCATGTTATTCAGATATTTTTATCAAACATCTCTCATTTTACTCTTAATCCTATTTAAAACCCAGAAAAGACTGTCATTCCAAGCACGGTCCCTATGGAACAAAAATGAAAATCCAGCAGATGACAGCTATTCCGATCACAAAACAGTGTATAACCAAATTCAAGAAAGAAAATTAATCAGATAGATCAAATGTACAATATGTAATTAGTCATTCACACTGATTAGTAACTTGTCAGGTTTAATTTTCAGAGAGAGAGAGAGAGAGACGGAAGTTACTAACTTGGTAAAATGAAAGAAGCAGAATCCAGTTTCGAGATTGCAAGATCGTTAAGAGCCAAAAAGATGATATGATACCCATCTAACAAGGTAGCGACTGCTGAACCTCTCACAGTTCTTTTCAAGGGACACATTCCTTCTTTCTAATGGCTTCAGAATTTGGAATGAACAAATTAAGCTCTCATCTATGCTCATCATTGCACCAGCATCATCAAATTCACCGCAATAATTGGGAGCACAGAAATCGTAACAAGCTGCCTATCAGCAAAGAATTCATGTCCATCCCCCACAATCTGAGCCAGAATTAACTGGTAATCCTAGGGAGTCAAAAGAATGGGTCAGAATTACGGTGTTTATCTTAGGGTCCGCATTTTTTTTAATCATCTCACGTATTGTTAACGATGGTATTTTTATCCCATTAACTTAGGCGGTTAAGATTATCAAAATACATTGAAAATGCTGAGATGAATGAGTACAAGCCACGCTAAAAGATAAAATAAAGAATGATAGTATCTACATATATTTAGAAGTTTCAGTAATCAAAAATAAGATGAGAAAATTGCATTGAAGGTGGTTTGGACACCCAAAATATAGGCTAAATAAAATGCTTGTGAGGAAAAAAATGTAAGTTGTGGCGGGAGAAAAGAAGAGAAAATGTAGACCTAGAAAACCTTAAAGTAATGTGATAAATTAATTTAAAATTAGTTATACTCTCAGAAAATATAATATTATAATAGAGTAAAATAGTAAAAGTATAATTATATAGCCACTCCCACTAAATAAGATCACAGCTTTTGTTGTATTAAGCAACATTGCACCATTCTTATGATCTCAATCATCTAAGTTATAATAATAAAATCCTCATTGTTAAGAAAATGGGAGGACTTTAACAATTTATAAATTAACAAAAGGAGGGAGTGTGAAATTGACCTGGTGTGCATGGCAGACCAAGTCCGGATCATTCTTCATGGAGACTTCAGCTCCAGTATATGCAGCAAAGGTGAAAGAGACTCCCTGATCATTCCATCCCAAATCCTTGACACAATGCTAGATGGATCAGTTGCAAAGCAAAACAGACTCTGGAACATCAGTTGCACGGTGTATTTTCTTTATCTGATATAAGCTAGTAAGAAAATGAGCGAGGCCACCATGCATGCACAGTATTTGGCCATTCATAACAGCTGACATAGGAAGACAATTAAAGGAATCAGTGAATGTCTTCCACAGTCTCACATTGAACTGGGGTTTGCATTCGACATAAAATGCCAAAATCCTGCTTCTATAAGCACATTCATGATTGCTGCAATTCCTGTAACACACATGATACCGGTACAGTGAAAACAAACCCAAATCCCTTTGTAAAAAAACATAGGCCATCAAACACTATGAGAGTACAATGAATAATAATCATGCAACCAATCACACAAAATTACACAACAATATTCAACATGGAAAGCCATTCTCAACCAAAAAAAAAATCACAAGACAATCTCCATATAAATCCACTATAAAGTATATAGTTACAAAACTAACTCTCTAAGAGATCCATTAACAACAACCTGTGTGAATAACTGATTGAATACAACTCCAATACACCTAACAATCCACTAGAGAAGAATACACAAAGAAACTAAGAAACCAATAGTAATACAAGCTAGAATCAAGATTAGAACAATGTATCCAAACACGACAAAGAATAAAACTCGAACCGCAACTAAACCGGATGCCAAATATCTTCTTCTTCTCTCTTTTCTCTCTTCATTCTCTTCGTGTGGCAGCTATTGTGTTAAATGAATATTAGATCTTACCCTAAAAACACAACAAAGCCTTCTATATCAACATTAGCACCTAAGCACCCTTTGGGTACGCATCAGGCATGCACCTCACACAAGTGCATCATTCAGGTTCGCAATAGCTCAACAGATTCTACTATTGGCACATGATCGCCCCATCAAGTGTTGTCCTCCCATGCCACTTCAATCTTTTGTTCATGCGAATCCTCGCAGCAAATCTAGGTGAACATCCAAATGACTCATTCATTAGGAATGGGATTTATAAGAAAGTGACCAAAGCCCAACAAATTTTTCCTCACAACCTTGTGGGGGGCCCTTTACCTCTCCAGCAACCGTCATCTCTTACCCTTTAACAATTTCTCCTCCACGAATATCTCAGAAACATAATCCACAAGCATGAACGGCGCTCTCTTCCGCTCCACTGAAACGCTTGGAGTATTACCACTACCCATCAACACCTTCCCATTAGTAGGGTCACTCTTCCCTGCATACTTCCTGGGGCTCCTTTCACTATCTTAACCAAACCTCCTGTTAGTCACCTTTGCGTAACCCATGGCAACCAAAACTTCCATCAAATACCAACTTCACTGCTTGCTTTCCCTTGTCACAATCGAAGAGCCTTTGACAATCTTCCATTGGCTTTTGCCGAACGTTGTACAAAAGCCCTCATTATGCTTTCTAATTGAAATCAAATTTAACCTCACGTCCAAAGCATGTCACACGCCCCTTAACACGAGCTTCGTCCCTAGAGCAGCTTAGAGAGAGAGTAGCCACTCGAATATTTGGTTCTCCGAAGTTGTGATCACGGACTTAATCAGCGATTTGATCGTTTATTACTCCAAGGGGTTCCAGAGGGAGTGTTGCAAAATGAATAGGAAAAGAGATAAAATCCTCCTCCTCCTCCTCTAGGAAAGATTCCCCCCCCTCCCAAAAGATCACCCCAGCGGGGAAAGGGATGTAGATATAGAACGAGGGCATAAGTCTGATGGCCTTGGGCTCCACGGCTCTACAATCTTGAGTGGCCGACATCTTGCGCTTGCCATCGGTGCTCTAAACTGTAGAGATTCTCATGACAACAGGCTGGCCATTGTCTCCCGCAAATCATGCTCCTACAAGCGTGAAGGACCATATAGTGGCAGTAGTCGTAGGGGTTGGTCTGCTAAGCTGGAGCGGACCGTGCTTCGCCTGTGGGCCTACCCTGTGGTTGTCGTGGGCTATGCCGGCTTGGACATACTACTACAGACTCAGGGCTTTGGGCTTCGCGAAGCTTTGCTGGGCGACTACTTCTCAGGCACTACTCCTAGTAGGTCGGATTCTAGACCGGCCCATGAATTACCGAACTCATCACTAGCCCCAATGACGGGAGGTTTGAATTTCAACTCCCAGCATGTTCCTAATGGGACATTGCCTGCAGGTCTGTACACGCTTTCCTTCCCAAGGCATGTTCATTTCCCAAGCACTTTGCATCTTTTTCTCTGTTCGACAAGATTGGATTCTGATTCAATCCCCTACTGCTTGCAATTCTCTACTGTGGGTAATCTTCTACCGTCAGGGCAATCTCCTCAGTTTAATACTAGCTAATTTCCATCCCCGGCTATAAATGAAGGGACTCTATGCCTCGCGCCACAAAGCATAGCCCATCCGCTGAGGAGTGGGTCTACTCGGAGCTGGCATAGAGCCCCCATGGCCACAAGTCGAGATCGGCAGAGACTCTTGTCTGATATTCGAAATTGAGATTTGAGAATTTGCTGAAATCTGTCTTGGTTATCCTCTTTTGGGCAGACTTCGATCCAGCTTCGTATCGTACTAAGTGAGATCCTGGTTTTGGGGGCGGGTTTCCTCTTCTCCTAGCTGGTGTTGGACAATCCTTTCGGATGCAGTTTTGAAAGAGTGGCATCTTAGTTTCCTGATGGGAGATGGCTGTACTTCTCCCAGCTGAGAGCCTCCGTCTTTCCATTGCCCATGGGAGGACTATTCTAGAGTCTATTTGGAGAGGAGCTTCCCACGTCCACGTCAAACCTAGGCCATCGTCGCCGCAGCAAGTCTTGCAGAGACTCACGGACTACGCGGCTACGGTTAGTTTCAGTGGACGATTTTTTGTGGTCGCCTCCCAAATGTGAACAAGTGCACTGTGCCTTGTTCTTGCAGGGAGGACTTTTTCACTTTTCCTGTTGTACCAAAAGCTCAGGGTGGACGCTACGGCAGTCAGTAGGAGAGCTTTCCTATTGCAATTGTCTGTCCTGAAGGTCGGTTAGACAACTATAGTCAAGTCGCTACATGTATTTTTATTTCCATTTGAATACCGAGCATTTGTTTGTCTTCAAAGTACATGGCTCCAATATTTTTGCATGATGTGAATAGTTGAAACGCTTGAATATTACTTTCTGTTACTCAATTTCTAACAGTTTGACAACTCGGATTACTAACAATTCGGTCTTTTAACAATACGACCGGCAATAATGAGTCCCAAATGCATGGCCAAGACGTAAACCAACCGAACTTGTCTCAAACTCGTCAGGGTTGCATGTCACCAGTCTGCCATCGCTTTGGAAAAGGGGCATGTTAGGACATTGTTACCCATGCTACGCCGCTGACTTGCCGATCTAGGCCACTGGGCCATCAGGCTGTCAACACGCGATGCAGGGAGGCGAAGCATCAATCAACATGACTAACCCAGTTAACAGACGCAACGCGGTACTCTACGACGTGGGCACGTGTCGCGATCATCATAGAGACGTGCCTGTTAGACATCTTCAAACGCTGCCGCTTCTGGGTTAGAGCGTTGGCTATTTAAGTGCTAACCCACAGCCGTTTCTACATCTTTTCGTTCTTGGAATATCTCCGCCGTAGTTTGCCATTGTCTCTGGCTTGCGCTGCTTTTCGAATGGCTTCCTGGGGCGTCCTAATATTCCGTCCATCCTTACTAGCAGAGTGATTGTCTATATAGCAAGTACCATATTCTGAGCGCCATTGAGCACGTTGTGCCTAGCGTTGATGATACAGCTTGCTCTCCTCGTCCAGAATTCATCACCATCTACGAGGAACACCAAAAAACGGGTCTTCACATCCCGTTCGTGAAGGAGATGTGCGAGATTTTGAGGGCGTTGGAAATCCCTGTGGCTCACCTCCATCCAAACGCTCTTTGGTATCTAATGACTCTGTGCGTCTTCCTTCGTACCAAAGCGGTTTCTCTGGATGCCTAAGCTTTGAAGGCGGTCTTCCAGTTTAACCAAGATGTCGACTAGATCTCTTTTACTCTCTGCACAAAGTTCAAAATAAACAGAAGGAATCCAAACTCAATAAAGGGTTGGAATGTCCATTTCTTTTATTTGGCGGTCACTCCCAAGTGGAATATCTCAAATAAGTGGGGCAGGGTCAACGGCGTCAACGGCGCCTCTGCCAGTGACGCCGTTGACGTCTTGAAGAGTGAGGAACATATGGCACGGCTACAAACGAGGCTCGTACGCCGACATCTTGTGCCACATTGATTACTGGATCTCCCAAAGTCTACTTGACGAAGTGTAGTGGGAGGTTCAGACAGAGGGAGACGACGTCTTTGTTGCGCTGTCTCGTCGCCCAAAGAGAAAACGGGAAAATTTGCTTTCTTGGGACTCTCCCGAGTGGGCATCTGGCGAGGCGGTCCCTCCGTCGCCGACGATTTCTAAAGATTGCAAGAGGATCAACGAGGCTTGTGCAAAAGCGCCTATTCCGGCTGCTAGAGAGTCC
>JAOVVI020014703.1:0-11419 GCA_028571085.2 Nepenthes alata | reverse complement strand
TATAAAGTCAATATCATTTGGAGTTGTCTGTACTTTGCTAATTGAATTATCTGTCTCACCCTACCTTTGGGTGGAACCCTCGTCTATAACAGTGTATCTAATTAATCGTCTCCCTTTGACAACCTTATGTCTGCTTCTGGAAACAGGATGATGACCCATATTCTGATCCTTTATTATATCAACAATTGGTAGGAAAATGTTGGTAGGAATATTCTGATCCTTTATTATATCGACAGTTGGTAGGAATATGGTGACCCATATTCTGATCCTTTATATCAACAGTTTCACTTTTTTTTACAAAAAGGAGAGGTCTTCTTTCTCAATGATTTTGTCCCTATACCCTTAACAAAATGGTATACCAAAATGTATAAAGTCAATATCTTTTGGAGTTGTCTGTACCTTGCTACTTGAATTATCTGTCCCACCCTACTTTTGGGAGGAACCTCGTCTATAACAGTGTATCTGATTAATCATCTCCCTTTGACAACCTTGCATTTGCCTCTGGAAACAGGATGGTGACCATATTCTGATCCTTTATTATCTCAACAGTTGATAGGAAGTTTGAATTATTTGACTATTACGTACCCTAATATTTCCTTCATTGTTTAGCAGGTCAATAGGGTCTTGCATGATTCTTGCCAATCTTGTATTGCTGTTGTATGTCACCTACTTCGTCATCTCAAGGGTACCTTTGGACGTGGTTTGCTCTTCTTGCCAACACTTCATTACAGTTGGAAGGCTTTAGTGATGTAGATTGAGTAGATTGTACGAATGCACGTCACTCTATAACTAGTTGGTGTATGTTTCTTGTCAATGCTTTTATTGCATGGGAAAGTAAGAAACAAGATCATGTTTCTAAGTTTTATACTGAATTTGAATATTGAGCGAGGTTGTTTCCCTGTTTAGAAATTGTATGGCTTCAAGGATTTCTACACGATCTTAGTGTTCATTCTCTACATCCCATGCCTCTTCTTGCAGATTATATGAGTGTCATTCGAATTGCTACTAATCAAATATTCCATCAACTAAGTAAGCATGTTAATGTAAATTGTCACTACATCTGTGAAGCTCTTACTCATAATTTGATAGCACTCTCCCACATTTTCGCCAAACACCGGCTTGCAAATATTTTTACAAAGATCTTGTCTCATCATCAAAATCAATTTATGGTTAACAAATTGATATTTTTTGATCATTCAACGTAAATTTTATGGGGGATGTTACTGAAGATATTCTTTATGATTATCTAACCAAATCAAGCAAGTATATTGTCACGGGCCTAGACCAAAAGTAGACAATATAGATAATTAATAATAAATATAATCCACAAAATAAAATTCCAAGATAATAACGACCCAAACTAAATACCCAAATTCGAGCGTGACCTAACGACATATCTAACAATCCCAACAATAATAGGAATAATAAACGATAATATTAATCATCATAGGATCTCCTCGGATTACCCATTCGGTCAACAATACATACAGCTTGCTCCAAAGTTTGTAAGAAAAAAAGTGATCATCCAAATCAATACAAACCAATGTAAACCAAACACCACCATGACTAAACGGAGGAATAGTCCAAACTTTGATTCGATAATAACAAAACATGCTAACACCAACCCATTCTTCAACCAATGGTGCCAAAATATGTCTATACAAATATTGTCCAATTACGTGACTAATACTTACAAAATATAAGCCAAGTCTCTAGCAGCGATGACATCCAAGCTCTCAACATGACACCCGTAGTTCTCTAATCTGAAGGGATGAAAATAATAAAAATATGAGCCGAATGCTCAACAAGTATTAGTATATAATATATAACGAACCAATGTGTTCATAAACAGAACGAAGAGAATTAAAATGTATACGAAAACCCATAAAAGCCAAAATCAAAGTGTCTGTTTTATCACATCAATGACGGTCCGAATGTGGTCTCGTACTTAAAAGTATAATTCAAAACGAAGATCAAAAATTCCAAATGTACGAAACCAACCGAATTCCAATTGCGGGCAAAATCTGCGATTTTCAATCAAAATCTCAAGTATCCAAATCAATGTAAGTAAAACATATCGAAAATCTAAAATATGTTCAAATTGGAGAACCAAAGATCGAAAGACTGATTTTGAGAAAGGATAACTCTTAATCCCGATAACTTGAGGGCATATCACTACAATTTAGACCCGTAAGCTGGCTATCTATATATTTTTCCCTATAGATTGGGATGAATTTACTTTATTTTGCCACCCGTGGATATGGGGTGTAATACTCAAGTTTATCTGAATATATTAGAACATCCGAATATATTAATTTTGTTCAATTTTTTACGATGGTTTTTATAAAAAACACAATTGGGGAGGGTTTCTATATCATAAGTCATAAACTTTTTCTAACTGGCAGAAAAGTACGAAGCTTCCACTCGGGAAGGTTAAACACAAAGCTTTCCACCACGGGGGAAAATATACATATCGAATCGAATAACGAAAATAGAGCCTAACTCAAAGCACGTGCATGGGTGCCACGTGCACGACTTATATGCAAGTTTTCATGACTTTTTCTTAGCAAATATTCTTATATATGAACATAACATCTCAAAATATTTACTAATTTTCACAAAACAAGTAAAAATCATCAAATAATAACAAAACTGAAGCGAAAACCCAAAACAACCGATAAATGTGACATGCATGCACGAGGAACCAAAATAGGGCATGTAAAGATGTCATGCATGTATACTAAAACTACCATATAAAAGCAAAACTAACCAGAATCTAAAATAGACCAATAATAGGGCGTAAGGATATTTGTCTCAGCCTCTAATCTAACAAATTTGACTAAAGGATGCCTCGAAATCCTTCTTCTTCTTTTCCCCTCTCTTCCTCCTCTTCTCTTTCTCTCCTTTCTCTCCCTTCCCGCGTGCTAAATGACTAAAAACAGTGCACGCATTCTTTATATAATCGAATCAGCGCATGAGGGCTGCTTCAAGTGCGCGTCAAGCGTTGTGCCTAATGCTCACGAGCGTCGTCTCAAGCGCTCCTCAAGTGCGAGCACTTTGGAATTCACACTTGATCGCCATCTTAGACATTCCTTAAGCATGTCCAATTTGCCAAATGCACATGAGCATGCATTGGACGTGCCTCAGGCACCGAAACTGCTTTCTTACTCCGAATTTTCTTCAAATATGCATTACACTATTATTTTCAATATATCCAAAATAAATTCAAATAAACCAACAATATTCAATTAATTGGACGGGGGACCGGGCATTACATATATCCTCCTAAAATATATCATTTCCTAGTTTAGCATATTCTTGTATTGTTTCTATAGTTTCATATATATTGAAAGGAGAGGATACTTACCTTAATAGAGAGATGTAATTGCTGATTTAAGGGATGCAATTAGGAGCCTTTTTTGTTATTCAATTGAAAAGAAATCCTCCATTGAGGGCATTGAGACCAAAGTTGACAAAAGGAAGGCTCTCTCTTGTTTAATTTAGATTTGTCGTGTGTCTATAATGTCAAGTCCTAAAATCCAATCCCGACATTAATTATGAAATTAGTTCATCTTATCTTAATCACTCATATTATTAGGTTGATCCGTAATCCTAAATCAATGATAACTAGCCAAAACATATGATCCAAAATTTATCACATCTAAAAGTGGCCCCACATACCGATTACGACATGACGTCAGATCATATGTGAGGAGATACGTCTAAACAAAAGCAGCGTAAATAACAACCATGATTAACTGTTGGTGGACAATCCAACATCCTACCACTCCATTGACCATAACACCGCAGTAACATAATTAATACAAAATGAATCCACCAATGTAAAAGTAAATGTTCTGAAATTACTGTTTTGAGACCATTACAACATTCAAATTATCCACATTCTTAATTCTAATGTCTTCAAACAACCCCTCCATGAATCCTACCTTTCTGCAAATGATTCGGGCTGCTAATCTGAAGGGGTTAGTGAAAAAAAAGTAAGAGTGAGCCGAAAGTCAGCAATGCATATAATTTATGAACAATAATTCAAATTTCATAAGTAAAATTATGAATTTCCATAGAAAACGTGCACAACTTTCAAGTTTTCCTTTTTCAGTTCTTAATCGAAACTTGCCATGCAAATTATGTTCAAACATACTAATTCTTGTGAACTAAGGGCCAGTAGGGCCTTACCAACTAAAGAGCGGATAATTGAAATCCAAGTTATATTTGTTTCCACACAACCAAAAGGTTTTACGCTACTATTTAAACCCTGTAGTAGGTCATTGAACATATAACCCTGTAGATGGGGCTGAATGTCGCTTTCATCTACGGATAATAGGTTCGAATCTCGATTACTACTATAATATGCTATGGCATGTCATAATATACTATCATTGATTTTCTTATAATGGTCCGATGCATAAACATAGGAAAACTCCACATAATTACAAATGATCTTGTATTTTTTCATTTTGAAGAAAATGTTCTTAATTCTTTCACAAATTGTAGAGTTTTTTTCATAATCCTTTCAAGAATTATCATGCAGTGCATAAATATTCTGCAAGAACTTAAATATGCAAATTTTAGAACATACAAAAGTTACATTATGAAATTTCAAAACAAGTGAAACTATTTATAACAAGAAGTGCAGAGAAGATCAGAAAATTCTATGATTCCCTAATTTTTTTTCTAGTGTCAAGCATGCAGGGACAAATTGATAAAATTTCAGAATATGCAAAGCATATACTTAGTAATTTTAAGCATGCAAAAACATTATATATGAAATTTATAACATTTTAGAGTATTAAATCAGATTTTCAACACATGCATAGACATATTTGCAGAGAATATTTTGGCAACCAATGTATGTGATCTAAGAACATGATCATCATAAAATTGCAAAGAATGGGAATAGGAATTCATGCATGTGGAGTATAAACAGTATAACCATGGAAACATGATATGCATGAGTATTTGAAAAATAAATGCTTAAAGATATAGAAAGAATTCGGCAATAAAGGAAATGAGGTTTAGGATGCACTTGCCTCAACTT
Organism: Nepenthes alata; assembly: GCA_028571085.2. NCBI lineage: Eukaryota > Viridiplantae > Streptophyta > Magnoliopsida > Caryophyllales > Nepenthaceae > Nepenthes > Nepenthes alata. The sequence goes on along the minus strand of JAOVVI020014703.1, from coordinate 6,363 downwards.
CAATTTTACCAAAATCGTGCTTGGATTCACTTTTGCTAGCCTTCTCTAGTTCTCTCTCTCTCCTTCTCTCTCTTCCCTTCTCTCTCCTCTCTTAAATTTTGGCAAAAAATAATCAAAAATCAGTCGGACATGACTCATATAACAGACTGACGCACGTGCGCTTGTTAGACGCGTATTGGGGCTGCAGCCAGACATTGTGGCGAATGAGCATCACATTCGGCGTGCGTCAAGCATTGTCATTTTGCCACAGCTCGCTTGAGAGTCTCTTGGGTGTGCATTGAGCATGAGTACACTATAAAACGGGCTCAAGCTCTGGCCAGGCCAGGCATTTGTTAGGCGCGACTCCTCTGCTCAGAACACGCATGTGCGTGTGTTGGGCGCCGATTAAGCGTCCTTTAACTCGATGTAAGCCAGTCCAAAATTGACTTTGATCAAATTTATTTCTTCTTTGACCATACTTTACTTATAATTAATTTTTGAAATTTGAAACTCGTACCTTACATATAATCTAAGTGATAGGTTGGGCTTTTAAAAGAAAAAGGTGAAACTACTAGTCCGAGTTGTTGAGTGAAGTGGAAAGTTGGCATAAACTGTATTTTCACTTGAACAAAACATTGCGGTAAGCAATTTTGCCTAGCCAAGTTTTAGTGGTTGTCACCCTATCATCAAGTCGATCAACTCTGGACCTGTGTAGCACGAACTACTTTCTTTTGGCCATCTTGTAATTCAATTTTGGATATCTACAACATGAGCTATTATCATGTGGGTGTCATGCGGGATTGATACAAAGCACCATGAACGTACCTGCACGTGATGGACAACCTCTTAGATACAAGCTGAGCTATCACAGTGTTTCGATTGATCAAAACATCTCACAAACCTCGTGCAAAAGTACTCTACTCAATTTTTGAGTGAACTGAACATTGTGCAAAATTCATCCTTCTACTTATAACCAAATACAACCTTAAAAATTAGATTGAAGCAGAAGATATAATAAAATAAGATAAGAGACTCAAGGTATAATTTAATGTCACAAAAATTTTCAACTCTAAAGAGAGAATCTAACAACATTCTGTGGCCATATAAGTTCATTGTTAAAGGCTGCTCTGCATTGCTTTTGTAATAAATTCATGCTGAGGCCATCATAAATTAATTATGTTAGAAAAACAAAAAAGGAATATCATTGACAATACACCTTTATTTTTGGAACAGCTTACAATTATCATGTACATGCTTCCTAGCCAATTGGGCTCATGAATGAGAATAGAATACCTTAGATATGCAAAGAGTCTTAGCTTATGTTGACTACTTTTTTTTTCTGTGATTTGAATTTAAAAGAAGCACCGTCATTTACAAGAAAATTATTGGGATATGGGGAGATCAGGGAAAGGGTTGTGTGGCCTACATGTGGGGCTTAATTACATGTACAGGTTCTCATCACTATTCTAAAGGTTAAGTTATTAGCCACCACACCCTTATATGTGCCTGCACACTTCCCCTTAATTCCCGTCTGGGAGTTGCTGTATCATTTGCTACCTATCAGGTGTGAGTATTGGCAAGGAATCATTTGAACCAAATAGCTTTAGCTATTATGTTAAGGTCCAAGAATAATTTTATAATCTAACATGCTTACTCACATAAATGCCATTTGGTCACAAAGCATGGATTAAGCATATGTTTAGCATATATCATTTGCTAAAATATTGTTGTTGGATTCAAGGAATCAAACTTGTGACAATTCAATAATACTATGATACCATTTCAAGTATACAAAAGTGCCCCAAAGCTTAAGCAGATTAAGGCCGAAGATTGGTTTTATATCCTAAGCGGCATCCATATTGAACACTGCCCTAGAATGCAAACCTTACAGAACTCATCAACCATCACAAGTTTGTGGATCATGCAATTAGCCCAACCATCAACTCTAATAATACCACTAGGACCTGAGGAGACCAAGGAGGAATTAACATCATGTTCACCTATACATATGCTTGGAGCTTACTTGCATTAACTGGACATTGTCTCAAAACACCTCAGATCCTCTGCTCCATGAAATGAAATTCTGGTCGATCTATATTGATATTGAGCCCCCAATACTAATATTTCTTTTACCGCAATAAAATCGCAATATGCCGTCATATTGGTGATATTGCGAGACCAATATTTGTCGATATTTGTCCTCTTAAGTTCTGATTCACAAAGAAGTTATTTACATCCAATACCTTTGATGTAGATATGGCTTGACCGATGTTGACACCGATATCACCATCCATGCTTTACACTCTATTCATTCTTCTAGGTGGAATTCCCAAACACACACATGCTTTAACAGAAATATTATTGATTCAAATCCTTTCATAGAATGTTTGACTGACAATACTGAATATTTAACTTTTTTAATGATAGAGTTCATAATTCATAGTCGTCCAAACCTCCAAATATGATTCAGTAACCTTGTTTTGGCAGTTACGTAATTTGGGTGAGAAATGCAAATTCAGATTGCTATGCAGATGCTTAACATTATGAGTCATTTGCTGTTTTCATTTTCAAAGTGCTCCTTCAAGTGTTATTCTGCTTGATTCAAAGTAAACAGGCCTCTAACACACTGCTCTGTTTGAATCTGAGAAAATTTGAAGTAATGAAAATATAAGGAAAAAGACAACATTTTCTTTCCTTAGGTTAGACATGGATGGTAGCTCACATGAAAAAGAAAATAAGTTTCTCACTAAAATATTTTCCTTGTTTGGCTTTCTTGGAAAAAAAAAAAAATTCTGGTTTATTGGGTAATGAAAAGTAAGATAAAAGTATGAAACAGGATCAAAATAGCCATATTTTTATTTTATGAGTGCCATAACATTTTTTTTTAAATTTTAGTTGTAAACCAAACATCAGAAAATAATTCCCTTCATATTTGTTTTTGTTTCCCTCAAATTTTTCTGGAACCAAAGAGTCCCTAGCTAACTGAGATTTGTCTCCTGACAGTTGTTTGGTCTTGGTGTTGCCAACATCCTTGGTTCATTCTTTTCTGCATACCCCACTACTGGTAAGATTTTGATTAGGACCTTTAAATTTGATACATGATGAACAATGAAATATTTTTCGTGTTTATGCTTATGATGGCATCGTCTCTATTGGAGTTGCACCACAGGCTCATTTTCTAGATCAGCAGTGAACCATGAGAGTGGAGCAAAAACTGGCTTATCCGGAATTACTACAGGAATCATAATGGGATGTGCTCTCCTTTTCCTGACTTCATTATTTGAAGATATACCTCAGGTGTGGTTTACTTGTGATTAATAGCTTTGTTTTCTCATCATGAATTTGACACAAGTGAGGCACTACAGGCCTGACCACATGGTTTCTGTTTTGCTTCGCCTTAAATAGTTTTGTTATATGAATCATCTTCTTTCATTTTGTTCAACATCCTTCTAAATTTGAAGGACACTCAACACTCAAATTCTCTTTTACTACCTTACTCATTTTTTTTTTCTAGATTTATCTCTTCCGATCTATAGCTTCTGAGCTCAATCATGCAAGAATATCAGACTTCTATTAACCCAAACTTATTGGGATCCATGGTGCTGACTTTAGAAGGTTCAATGAGATATATCATATAGCGTAGAGATTATATATTGATGAGTTTCTACTTGCTGATGTCAGTGATTGCTGTGCCCCACAACAATATATCGACTCTTGGAAGCATAGGCATTCCTCTAGGGTAGTGTATCAGTATCCAGTACATATTGGATGCGTTTTGAATTTTTTTTTTATCAATTTTTGCATTTAAACATGTTGGGGGACATGCTAACGATGCACTTTGGGGCTTTTTTTCATTTTTTAAAGGAAAAAGGTCTTCAATAAATATCAGATAAGAAATAGGTTAATTAGCTAGAAATTATTATAACATAGTATCTTGTAGAGAAAGCTAGCATTCAAGCCCATTACAAGAGACAAAGAAAGCTTTCAGTGATCTGAACTTTTCCCAACTAGCAAAGAGAAAGTGAGGAATAGTTTAATGGAGTTCAATTGTGGCTATTTTCCATCAATTAAGAAAATAAGGGAAAAGGATACAGATAAATAGATGTTGAATATTTGATTTCAATGTATATGCAGTTTTGATAAATAATTTAGTGTGAAATAATATTGTTTGATCAATTATATTGATAGAAAAGTAACTGTAGTTAAAATGTCCCTAGCATCCCCTATCATATTTTGAAGAAAATAATGTGTTGTCTCCGTGTCGTGCCAGGTCACGATCCGTGCTTCTTAGGCTGGCTGTATAAGTCCTCTGTCAACTGTTTGGCTTAGGGACACATCATTTGAAGTAGAAAATATCTCCGATCTTTTTATCCGTTACTTGATTTCAACGATTTTCCTAGCCTTACATTTCTCTTTCCTATAACAAATCTACCTTTTTCTGCTAGGCTAATTCTGTTAGGCATTTTTAGGTATTACTCCTAAATTTCCACAGATCAGTTCATTCTTTATTTTATCTTGTAGAGTCACACCACTCCATCCATCATGATTTTTATATATGTTATAAATAATTGTCTATGCCTTTTCACACACTTAATTCTGTCAAACCTACTTTTGTATGTGTTGTTGATAAATTTGGCCATGCCTTTTTCTTTGACATGATTGATATGATTTTTCTTCCCTTTTTTCATTAGCATGTGGGTTTGTCATGCTCACTGTTAATTTCTCGTTCCTACTTTGATTTGACAGTGTGCTCTGGCTGCCATTGTAGTATCTGCTGTGATGGGCCTGGTAAGTTAGATTATGTTTTTTAAGTGATAATACTCTAGTCATAATGTGTGTATTTCATTTTTGATGGTATAAAACCATTCATATTCTGTTGTAAGCTGCTTTTTGCATCTGGTGAAGGATCTAAATTATTCTGTGTGCTACATTGTAAGTTATATTAAATAGGAGGATTGCTTAACAACTATACCGCAATATATTGCTGGCAATATGCCTGTAAGAGGAGGGCTGCAACTTGGATGCTTCTTGTACCAAAGGATGCTTGAATTGTTCCTCTGTGTTGGCGCAAAACGGAAGACACAGTGACCGGGCAGACGGAGCACTCGGACAACAACAGAGCAGAGTTCTCGGACGGACGGCCAAAAGTAGAGATAGAAAAACAAGAGAAACACACACGAGATTTTAACGTGGAAAGACCCTTCTCAATTAAGGAAAAAACTACCAAAGAATACACTATAAATAATGATTGTTTACAAGAATGTTAGCTACACAAAGCCCAAACAAAAGAAAAACAATCACAAGTGTATATCTTACAATCTCTCTCTAAAAGTCTCTCTCTATCTTTACAACAAAGCTTGCCCACATCTCTCTCAAAACTCTTGCCCAAGACTTCTCACGCCACACCACCACCAGACAAGCAAGTGCACAAACTTTTATATACACAAGGGGCCTAGTGGTCGGCTAGCCACCCTAATAGTAGGGTGGTAGGACTACGCCTCCTAAGCTTGCCACGACAGGCGCACGCCCGGCGTGCCAGAGTGGCAGGACTGACACCATTGGAAGTTGTAGCCGCCTCAACCTCCAATCAGAGTAGGTCAACTGCCCACCTGCAAAACGCGGCTACAGCAGGCCTATGGAGAGAGAGAGTCAACGCCTATGCTTCCGGAGTCATTGTCCATGTCCTCAGCATCCTCTCGGACATGATGCTTCCAACAAGTCATCGTCCGTCTTGACAGGCTTCTCGGACCACTTCAAAAGTCTTCGTCCAATTTTTCCTTTTTAGTCCGCGGACAAAGATACCACGAAGGGAGGTACCCCAACAAACTTTCCCTCATGACCGAGTGGGAGTGAAATTAGTTAGACCGGCAATGTCACAATAAGCTTTCAGCTTTCCCTTTGGCAGAACTTTGGTCAACATGTCCGAGCCATTGTCATCCGACCGGACCTTTCCAATTGATAGCTGCCCATCATAAAAAATATCTCTCACCCAATGTTAGCGTACGTCAATGTGCTTCGACCTGGAATGGAATGAGGAGTTTTTACACAAGTGAATGGGACTTTGGCTATCACAGAGGACCTTGTATCTCTCTTGCCTTAGACCCAACTATTGGACGAACCTTTTCATCCATAGCATCTCCTTGCAGGCCACGGTCACGGCAATGAACTCTACCTCCGTAGTCAAGAGAGCAGCGCACTTCTGCAACTTGGACTGCTAGGATACCGCCCATTTTGCAAAGTTCACCAAGTATCCGGACGTTGATTTTCGAGAATCAACGTCCCCGATCATATCGGCGTCTGTGTACCCAACCAGCTGAAGCTTCTCTCCTCCAAACTGCAAACCCATCTTGGAAGTCCCACGGAGATATCTGAAAATCCACTTCA
>JAOVVI020014702.1:406-11419 GCA_028571085.2 Nepenthes alata | reverse complement strand
AATAAATATATAGCTTCAATGGATGATCATCCTTTTTTGAAATCAAATTGATTATCTGTCGGTCAATTTTTGGTGTAGCCATGCTGGATTATCCTCATCCAACTGAAGTACATTTGGTAACGTGAATAGTTGAAGTGATTGTGGTGTCTAGCATACGACACAGGTTGAGGACTCTGGTAATGGAAAGTAAAGGGAACACTGGAACGGTAAAAAATAAACTTGGACATTCTTGTCTGATGTATGTAAGAGTCAATTTTACTCTGCATTCGGTTTCTTTCTTTCTTCTTTACTGTATTAGTACTTGAAACTCAATATTTCTCTAATGTACTTATCGAAGAATTCATTTTGTTTGTATAACTATTTTTTTTATATATTTGTTTTCTTGGGGTTACCTGATATACTGTTTGGCAGGGGATGAAGCTGCTTCCCACTGGTCGAAAATCTTCTCTTGCTATTTTTATGTACTCATCCCTTGTAAGTATCACCTTTTGATGTAATTTGTAATCTTTATTTGCTCCTCTCAACAGAAATTTGTTAAGATCAATCATCTTTTCAGGTTGGTGTAGGATCTTTTCTCCTTAGCTATTCTTCTAAATTGTTGCTGGCAATGCTCTCCGAGATGGGAATCAGTGAGGATGTGTACAATCCTGTATGTAAGTTAACTATGATCTACTTTGAAAAGTCAGCAGTCATGCGCTAAATGAATTTTAAGGGGAGAAAAGAATCGTTGATCAACCTTTTATTCATTTAGGATTCCTTTTATTGCATGTTTTTGTCATGTCAACGGAGAGTTATATAAGTTGGTTATACATGTCACCGTACTACTATTGGCAGGTAAGGTTATCAGTTCTCTTCCTTTTCTAGATTATTACCCATCCATTTCTAGACTATTGACATATCATCGATCAGTTCTCTTCCTTTTCCAGATTATTGTCTACATATTCATGGCAGTATGAAGTGCAGAACTTTGTGTTGTATTCAAAATAATCTGTCTGTCATGTCAATCATATAGTGGACAATTTGGTATCTCCCTTTGTGTGAGGCATAGATGAAAAAAATTGTATTGGGTTCGGCTATGTACGTATCGGATAATATATATTAGTATTGAACGTTTTAGATAGAATTTTTTTGCGAATCCTAACATAAGGGTATATATCATGATAGATTGTCAATATGATGATATATCACAACCTTGTTGTGCTATTAGGGGGCGGCTGCTGGCACAAATTGGCCCATATTTCATTCCATGGTTAAAAAAAGGTGAAAGCCATGATTTATCAGCCTGGCAATGCATTACCCATAAAAAAGAAGCAAGGAATAGTTTCATAAACATCATCTTGTCATGGTTTGTGTCATGGGGCTTCTGTTTCTCTTGGTGTTGACTATGCTAATGCATCAACACATAAAACTGCAGCTGGCGATATTTCTTCTGCTTTTTGTTGCTCTTGCTGGAGCTTGGTTGGGCTTTTGGGCTGTTCGCAAACTCATCCTAACTGAAGATGGATCAGTTGATGCAAGTGTCTCTCTATTTGTTGCCTGGTCAATCAGGACTATTGCTGCTGTAATGATTCTCCAGGTGCTTGATTTGTCTGGAAGCTAGGAATTCTCAGCAGCTACTTGTCATGATAGTTTCTCTTTTCTAAGGTTCTTTTTCACGATGCTGCCGATTTCTTACTGTTATATGATATTGTGGACTTCATGGGCATTTGTCATTTCAGTGTTCCTTGGATCCTTTGCTGGCAGCGACGGCATTGATATTTGCAATTTTGGTGTCATCAATGTTGCGTCGGGCTACCAGTCTAAGGTTATTACGGCGACTATACAGGTGAGTTTCTTTTCTTTTGATATTTTGGCATTTTCATCATTGAGCTTTAGAGAAGCTTACTAGTTTGATCCAGTTTGTTTCGGCAACAACTCTTTCATACACGTAAAATTTAATGCATGCTTTCAAATCTTTACATTGTTTTTGGTTGAACTTGCCAAATATTTTTAGTTATTCTATTAAATGGATTTAGCATTAGTGCAATGGCAAAGATGTCATCTTGTGGCTTGGTGGCTATGATTTTTGTGCCGTGGAAACGACTTTTTACATAATTAGATGTAAAAGCATGTATAATAAACCTAAAGTAATGCGATCCTTCCTTGTACCCTGTGGATAGCTGGAATTTCGTACATCAGACTGTCTTTTTGATAATTGGATCAAGTGATTGACATTCTATCTTGCCGTATCCATTTGCAGGAAATTTCTCAAAGCAGCTAAGTCTAGCCCCTTGAAATCTAGGAATAATGATCCCAATGGTGCATATACAGTGTATCCCAACAGTTTTCATTGGTCTAAAGATACGATCCTTAGGCCTCATTCCAGGCAGCCTTCCCTGGCCCCATGCAATTCTCTATCCCGAGGTTAGCATTATTCATTTATTGAAAGAGAGAACAAAAGTTTAGCACACCATTTCCACCATTGATTAAAATCTCGGTATCGATATCGGCCGCAATAATATCGATATCGGATGTCCAAGATGCAATTTTCTTTCTTGTGAATTAACACATCAAAAGTGAGTTATATTTTTAAATTTGACTATCTTTAAGAAGTTTTAATCAATTTTATTAAAATTAATCCTGATATTTTTCTAAATTTAGTAAAAATAAGTAATTCTATGTATAAATAAAAATAATAAATCTGTGCAAAACATGGGGTTAAGCAAAAGGCAAAAGCCCCTAACCTCACAAACCTAAAAGAAACTGAGATCAAGCACTAGGCCTTAAAAATACCAGAAAAAAAAAATCAAAGGACATGCAAATAAAGAAACACTACCAGCACCTCCAAGAGGACGGTCTGGCACCACTCATTTAGCAGGTCGGCAAACAGTAACACCAAATAAATGCCACATCTTCTCCGGATTGGTCGAGAAAGAACAGTCAATGGAAAACAACTAATCTTATCACAAACGCACTTAAAGATTATCTTTGCAAAAAAACAATGGAACCGGGACAAGAGTGCCTCAGAATATAATGTCATTTTCGATCTTCCAAATGAAATAAAAGGTAGGGGCCAGAACCAATCTAAACACGGCCAACCTTGAAGTTTTTCCATCTCCTTTTGAGGCTGGCCCACTGGATTCTTATGATCTAATCAAAGTACGGCCATTTGCAACCGTTCTTGACATAATCGGGACCAAATAAGCTGTGAGAAAGGACACAAGAATGAAAGACGGGTGTGTGAATTCACTTGCCTCCCACACAAGGAGTACAAGGGGCTACAATTGGAATAACTGTTCGCACATTCTTAATTCTGAGGCTCTCTCTAATAGTTAGCCAAAGAACAAAAGAGTTGGAGGGGATTCTAGATGATGCCCACACAAGGCGCCATCACCCCACTGACTCCTCCTCAGGCTAGAAAATCCTCCAGGCTCTCCTAGAACTGAAGGACCCTGCTGCTTCAAGGCTCTAAAATGCTACTACCCTAGAGCTCGAATTGGGGTTGTAAACCAGCATATTAGTCATAATGTCAACCTTCACTGGATCCGGCTCATGTGGCTAAGCCCACGAAACCTCATCAATGATTTCCTTGATACACGAGTCAATGGGAAGAATATGATGGAGATGCAGGAAAACATTGTGACATTGCTCTAGTTGGTTCACTATGGGATGGCTGCTTTCAGCCCATACGAATGTTGAGGTGCAATTACCAATAAATACAAGACAAATAGACAAACAAGAGCAAGAGGAGTCATAATTTTCTTTAAAGACTATGAAGAATCATGAGGAATTTTAATAGTCCAAATGTACCTGTCCTTAAGCCTGCAAGAATGAAACCCTTCCACCCAAATAGAATTCCCAGAATTAGAGAGCAGCTGCCATTGGTGCCTTGACAGCAAAGCCTTATCCCAAGCCTTGAGGTTCCTAATGCCCAAACTTCCCTCCTCGTTGGGCTGGTACACGTCATACCAAGCCTCCTTAGCATGGGAATCCCTAGATACAATGACTAGCCCACAGAATGAATATGTCAGGAAAGTCCATCAATCACAGTGCACCAATCACAAAGTTCCATTCCACCTTGTCGTAGGCTTTCTGAAGGTCAACCTTCAAGTTATGCCATGGCTTGCTTCTATCCAGGTGGTATCTATGAAGAATCTCTTGAGCAAGAAGGATATTATCCACAACACACCTTGAGATAAAAGCCGACTGAGATTTGTGAACTAGCCATTGTGACCCGGATTATATTTTTTAATTGTTCAGTTGATAATCCTGAAATCAACTTATAATAATATCACATATATTCATTACTATAACATTTTATTTTTTCCCCCAAAGAACACTTACTAAACTTTTATCTATTTGTATTATTAGCAAAACTTTTACATTCAGTAATACACCCTATAAACTATATAAACCATTACTACAAAAGCTATCTGCACATATCCATTATTCTTCACGACATGCAAAACATCTGTGTCTATATTTTGTAGTATAATGTCCATAATTACTTCAAAGTATATGATCATTTGACTGTTAATCTAAAATGTTAGAAGAAAATGCATAAGTTGAATGCTCAATAAATAATTCTCCAATTAGGAATATAATAATTATGGATAACAATATTATGTATAAAATTCAAGATGTAATAACGGACAATGTTATAGTGTATGATATATTCCATCAAAAGAGATTTCATAGGAAAAATCTACGAAAATTATATTTCTATAACTATAAACCTTAGGCTAATGTATTTACGCTTCCATTAGTTGAATAAATTACTTCATACTCAAACTACTCTTCATCACATCATTATGTAATGCCAAGAGTGTTCTACTAATATTTGTGGTCTGATCAGTCACTCAATATTTTCAATTATGCATATATTATTCATAGGTTCTGCAAAAAAATAAAAATATCCTCGAGATTAATGGATGATTTTAGTATCGGATAGTGCAAGTTGCACTAAGATATCCTAGTGCCCATATCATCCGGATAAAATAATATTTTCATACAATTTTGTTTACCTTATCTATGGGTTGTATAGTGAAGTATTGCACTATATAAAACTATAGCATGGAGTATCTACAATCCATATGCCGGTAATTCCATGTTATCTTAATGTGTAGTTTTTATCCCATTCCACCAATATTGGCTATCAAAAATATAAATGTGAATGAGAATTAAGGAAACATGAACAAAACCAAATATTGATATAATGTGTTAATATCCAGTAAAAAAATTAATAGATATCTCAATATACCTTAATGCGCCATTTATTTTTTTCCAATATCCAAATTAAATATGTCATTTGAATTTATTTCTTAAAACTCACTCAACTCAATATATTATTTATTAAAGTTACAACTAAACAAGTAAAATGAATTTATTATGTTGAATCACCCAACATATATCCATGTGCGATTATTTATACACTTCATACCTCAAATAATCATCAAAAATACTTTTTATTACACTAAATAATTAAATTATCATACCCAAATAATTCTTTAATACACCAAAACTATCATCTTTTCATCATTTTCTCGTGCTATAGTTCCATGAAGGAACTGCTCCGCACAAAGGAGTCGCTCCCCCGTGCAGATGAACGTCGTTCTTCAAGAACACACAGTGGGCGACACTTCATTTTTTTCCTCTTTGCTTCCAATACATTTGCATTTTTCATTAACATTTGACACATAAGGACTATCAATATTATTATATATCATCACTATATAGCTATGAGAACATAAATTACGAATCAAAAATTACAAATCGACATTTGATGTCATGAAATTTTCCCAAACCCTTGTTTTTGCACCATCTTTGGATTTCTCTCAAATTCAACCAAATAAAGAATGATCATTCAATATACTAGAGAAGTGGTGGATTATAAAATAATAAGGTGATTAAAAATTTGTTACCGAATCCTTTCTTCCTCTGTTTTTCGAACGTGTTCTCTCCCCTCTCTTTCTTAAATTCTGCCCCAAATTCATGCCATTTTATCTTTAATTTGATTGGTATTTATAACTCACCAATCCTAATCCATCTCATACTCCACTTATTGCAATTTTGTTGTTCCAATTCCACCTAATAAGGCCTAATCTTGACACATGTTCACCAACCCTTCATTTTGTGCCATCTAACAACTTACAGCCACAATTTTTATGATTTCTCCCAATGTTGCTGTAATTCTTTAAACTTGGCCAAAGTGATTATGTCTGCAAGCCACGCCCCCTTTTACTTCCACCAATTTCCTTCTCTTCCTCTTCCATGCTGTCCTCAGCTTCTCTTACTCATCTTATTTATTTATTTGTTTATTATTATTATTAAAATCATAGTTCTACTTAAATTTATTAGAGTTATAATTTTGGAGTAATAATAGTTAATTTAAACATGACCAAAATAGATATATTATATGATTAAAAATTTAGGATGTTTAACCATAGTTGGAAAGACCACCTTTAGCCGATTAGCTAGGATCTTAGAGATATTCTTGTAACTCAAGTTACAAAAAAGAGATAGGCCTAAAGTCTGACAGACTAGCCGGAGTAGTCACCTTAGGAACGAGACAAATGAGAGTAGCATTGATCTGTTTGAGGAGGCAGACCGAGAAGAAGTCACTAATGGCTTCCACTACCAATGGACCCACAATATCCCAAAACTTTCTAAAGAATCTAGCAGAGAAACCATCCGAGCTAGGGGTCTTGCCCACCCCTACGCTGAACAGGATTTCTCTAATCTCACCCATCCTGACTAGAGTAATCATCAAATCAATCATGGCCATCGGGAGCCTGTTCATGATGAAGGGCCACATGGTTTTCATGTCCAGCCACCCACATTGCCCGAACCTCCTAGCAAATTACGAAAGTAGGATTCCACTTTCAGCTTAACCTCTTCGAGACTAGCGGTAAAAGACCCATCAGCCTTAATCGTTGACAAAATTCTCCTATTATTCCTCTTTGCCACAATTTCAAAGAAGCTAGGGCAGATGTCCCCTACCCTAAGCCACCTAACTTCAGCTTTTTGTCTAAGAAGAGAAATCTTCTAATCACAAGCCTCCAGGTTGCTACCCCTAAGCTTCTTCTTATGAACAAGAACCCAATAACGGTGATTCTGGGAACACCACATTTGACACAATTCCAACTCAGATTTGGATCTATGGACTCAGACACATTGCCAATCTCACCGTTGAATTGCTGGATAGCCACCTTAACCGCTTTAAGATTGGCCACCAACCGTAACATATGGTAGCCCACGACTTGCAATCTTCAAGCCTCTGCAACCAAGTCGCAAAAGTAAGGGTGAGAACCAATGAAGTTACTAAATTCGAACATGTATCTTTTCAAACATGGGCTACCCGTCTCCAGAATCAGCCTGGGGAATTTATCGGAGACCAAAGGGTGAGGGAACAAGGCAAACAAAAACAGCCATCTAATCATCCACTCACAATTACTCCAAGTGAAGAGACGTTTGGAACAGGACAACCAATCCCTACTGTTACTCCAAGGGAAGAAACACCCCTTAAAACAAAGGTCAGAGGGGCCATGATTAAGGAACATTTGTCAAAATTCCTAGCGGAAGCCTCATCGAGGTTCCTCACCCATGACTGCCACAAGCATGAGCCGGCAAAGTTGGCCCACGACTCCAAGGAAAACCAAAATCTACGACGTAAAACGACACCATTGGCACCATAAACAAAGGAAAACACACTAACCAATTGATCAATAAGGGCTTGATCTGACAATGGATGATTGATCTTCCACGAAGGACCCGGAGGTTGACCTTATCTAGGTCCCAACCTACCAAAATCCTCCCCCTGTAAGCGGAGTGATTCATCTCCCATCGTCATCTATCCACTATCTTATGAGCAACCCGAGGGGCATGATCGGCACAACCTTTAGTTTCCACTATCACACAAACCTAAAGCTGATACTGCTTGATGAAATTCTTCACCTCCCTTATTTTTAGGGCCCCATTAAGACCCTTAATATTCCAGCGTGTGGCTCTAGTCATTTAACGCCTTCAAAAGGGGATGATCTTTTAGACCCCTTAGTGATGACACCACTGTCTTTCGCCAGGGCAGAAGGCTCCACTCTCGCACTAGGCTGAGACTTTTTAGCACCTGGGTCCCCCATTGCTTACCCTCCCCCTTAGAAGTGCTCAGACCAGCCACACCCATGGGACCCAAGGTCTTCTTCCCTGAGCCACAATCCACCAGCACACCCTCAGGATTTGTTGGAGCAACCACATGGCCAACCAGAACAGCCCCAGGCTGTTCATCAATGCAACTGAACAGCAAAGGAGTTGCTATCTTAACTTTGACGTCCTGGGAGAAGGGCCTTCCGTTTCTCCATCGGGTCTCCTTGTTGCATGGTCCTGCAGAGGGGGATACACAGTGGCCTTCTTGATATGAGGCCTCGGTGCCAACATATTGCCCTGGACATTAAATTTAAGGCATATATTGCTGGAGTAACCATAACTTTTACATTTTGTGCATGAGGTTGGCTTCTATATGTATTCAACTCCCACTTCCACGGAGATATCTTCTCCCATCTCAGGGTTAGATCTGACTACTAGATCCACCCAGTCCGGCAATGTGGCGTTGACCTTAACATCAATAATGACATGGGCAAAGCCATTCCTAGTCATGATTTCCGCCTGAGAATCCACAAAGAGAGGAGTCTCCACAGAACTGACTGTGTAACTGAGGTCCTTAGAGCTCCAAAACTCCAAGAGAAGATTGTAAAAGTTGACCCAAATTGGAATCTTACTACGGCCGTCTTTCCTAAGGGCCATGCCTGGGTTCAAGAAAATCGGCATTCCTCTAAAGTTCCAGGCCTTCTGCACAAACCAAGCGCATACTATTCAGATCAACAAACCTGAAGAACAAAAAATCCGTAGGGTTGGTGAGGACTTCAGAAAAACCATCTTACCCCAGATCTTGGAAATGACCGATTCCACCAGAGGAGAAGCTGTTCTTTCCCAAAAAAAGTACCTCACGAGAGTTGATTCCCATCTCATCTCCTGCAGCTCCAATTTCTGGCAGAAGCCTAATAAACTTGCTAACCCTGAAGAGTCAAGCAGTAGAATTTCAAAGGAAGGCGAGGCCGGTTCATTAACTCCAACACTGTATCATCCCACTAGCATTGTGAAGGGACTGGATGAGGTTTAGACATGCCCGTAACCACCCCCACCCCCGACCAGCCACAAACCGAGGGGCCCATACACCTGCCAACTGAGGAGAATCCAAGGAGAAACAAGAGTTAATGACCATACGTCTAGCAGAAGACCCTTGCTTCTATACAGCCTGAGCCACGCCCATGACCTCGATGCTCTTGGAAATCAAGGCTTCATCCTCTGATGAGAAATCCTCCTGGTTTTTTCCAGCAACAACCAACCCACCACGCTTGAAAACACTGGAGAGATGAATCAGGCCCCCCAGACAGGAAGAGAGATCTGTGAGACCTGCCTGAAAAGTGGATGAGAATGGATCTGATGGATGGGGAGAAACAGGGGAACAAGGGCCTTGATGCTCTTGGAAAACTTTTGATTTATGTATGTTTTGTATCTATACAAAACAAATGTTTGGACTTCTTAGATGAATTAAATATATTTAGAATGTATAGAGTTAAACTTTTAATTGCAAATTGAAAAAAAAAAAAAAAGTCTGTCTTGGGGACTTTTCATATTGATACATATTTTAAAATCATCGGCTGATACTTTTCGCCCACCATCTCTACATGAACTGGCTTTTACATGCACCTTAAACTTTTAGGTCCGGCGACGACACCACCTTGGCAGATGTCAGATTCTGAGACCTTCTATTCTACATTTTACCAGACACCAGAGAGGAGAAAATGTACCAAGGATGAGTGGGAAAAGTTCACCAAAGGCTGCACCAAGAAAGCATTGGAAGAGCTGGTTTCTTCTCCTGATTTTAACAAATGGGCAGTTGCTAATGCCGAACGAATCACGCTGACTTCCACTAAGAAAGATGGCAGCATAACAAGCTGGCGGCCACAGCGGTGGTTCTTTTGGGTTCAGTAGCAATCACGACTTCCCCAAAGCTAAAGTGCTCATCACGGCACCAGCTTTCAGGAGGTAGCCATGTTGTGAGATTACAGAAGGTATGAGACCAACACGCATGTTTTTCGTCTGCTTGGTGTGTTCATCTAATCTAACCCCATTGATGTTTGTATATTAAAGTGTGACCTGTGAAACTGACCGTCTGATCGGCAAACATCAAACAGTAATCATTTTTTTTTCTGTTAAATTGTTGTGCTTTCTGTTGAATTGAATCTTCTGGTGTAGCCTTGTTGATATGTGGGCAATTGACACTAAAACATGATGAGTATTTGTGCCATGATTTTATCTTTCTGCGCTCTCCTTTGTTTCTGTATTTCACGTTTGTTTATGTGATGTTAATTTTAAATTATTTTCATATTCTCAACAGGTCAGAATTTTATATTAGCAATTTGAACAACTAAGAAAATAACATGGGTTAAATACGTTTTAATAAGTTTTGTTATAATTATAGCCGTCAAAGTTGATAAGATGAAATTTCCTTTCATGAGAGTATGAGAAAATAAAAAAAAAAGACAGCATTTACAGAACTCAATATGCCTTCCTATGAGGGCGGGGAGGATTGAGAGTGTAATGAGCCGGTGACAACTTCACCTGAGGTAGTCTACTTGTTGAGCATTGACGTACAGTTAGGGGTGATTGTTTTTATTTGTGAAAATTGTAGGAGTATTTTTATGTCTTAGTTTTATATTTTTAATGGTAAGAATTTTATTTTGATAATTACGATTATTAAAATTATTAAAAATTTTAAATAATTCTTTTTAAAATTTTGGTTTTGCTTTATTAGAGACACATCCAGATTGAGCTTTACATTTTAGAATTATTAACCGTCTAACTGGAGCTTAATGAGAGGGGTCAGCAATGGTATTTTTTTGATGAAATTAAACAGGGTGAGAATAAAATACATATATATTTGAAATAATAATTAAAAAATAATTCATATTATATTAT
>JAOVVI020014701.1:0-11419 GCA_028571085.2 Nepenthes alata | reverse complement strand
ATTTTGATACAAGCCGATGTATCAGGACACCGTGTGCCACCCCCTTCCATGCTTCCCAAACGACTTGGCAAAATTGCGGACGTTTGGTGAGGAAGTTGTTAAATTTAAACATACTCTTTCTTGTCTGATTAACTTTGTTCGAATGTAACAAGCCAGGAGAGTGATCTGAGATTCCGGCTGGTAGGAACAATGCTTTATAATCTACTAACTCAGAAATCCAACTCTCATTAACCACAATTATGTCTAATTTACTATAAATCCGTATTGTTGCATCCTAGCCATCATTCCACGTATAGAAAGCTCCATCATAATACAAATCATTAAGATCACAATCTGTGAGGCGCGTATCCAGCTCCATGGAGCTCCGAGCATTCCAATTGCCCCCCAGTCCTTCAGAAGATGTTTTGGTAGCATTAAAATCCCCCAGAGCCACCCACAGCGCTTCTCAAATCTGGTTGCTTTTATCTCGAAGACTGTCCCAAAGAACTCGCCATTCTGCTTCCGAATTCGATCCATAGATAAAGGACACATAGAAAACTGATCCATTGATTCTATTGCGGGCTTTACCGCGTATGAGTTGGTCCTCCATTGAGAGAATATCCATATCTATAATTCCAGTATCCAAGCCTACCCAAATCTGGCCTAAAGAAGATGCTGAATAATTTGTAGCCTAGTTCCAACTCGGCATCAACTTCTTCTAAATTTTATCTACATTACATTCTCGAACCTTGGTTTCGACCAAACCAACAATAAAACATTGAGCCGATGTAATGAAGCGACTAACCTCATGAACATTTACCCGGCCATTAAGCCCACAAACGTTCCAACACACTACACTAAGCATGAGGCTTTGTAAAGGGGGGTGTATGTCTTTTAGGCCCCTTAGGTTTTTTTAAAATAGACTTGAGACTAGGCTTTGCTGCAAGTGGAAGAACCTCCTCGGCTGAAGAACTGGAAGGGTCTCGGGACTCCATACGGGCACTAGTCTTGTGCCCATCAGTAGCATCAACAGTAGCATCATAATCGTCTTTGCTAGTGAATTTTTTGGCCATAGTAATCTGCTGTCCTGTATCACCATCAGCAGTTTATTGTTCTTTCAACACTACAGCTTCTTGCTGAGATGGAGGATTCTACTTATCTTGAATTGGGAAAATTGGTATTACAGCAGGCTGCGGACCATATCCTACAACCTGCCCCTTCTCCACAGTAGCAGTAGCAGCCTCCACATCACATGAAGAATGGATAGTTTTTTTCCTACCTTTCACCGGTGCCTGCCTATCTAAAATATCAATTGAACAACCCTTCAGGGAACATGCTTCGTCACCTTTGATCTGATTTGATATAGCCACTGCAGTGCCGTTCAAGGATACTGCTGTTTGTCCACCCTGGGAGACTGTATAAAAAGCATCAGCATTCTGCACATCAGCAATGTTTGGGTGCTGAGTATCTCAACTCTCAAGAGCCAGACAATTTGTAACACAGCTGGAGGGATTCATGGCTGCAACATCGGCTAATGTTCCATCTGAGGGGCCAGATTTATCCTCTTGGAGGGCTGCAAATGTATTGGATAAAGACATGGTAACTCCCTGAATAGGGGGGATAGGACAACATCGCCCCTTTGCTTGTTCTCCCTCACTACTTTACCATGCTTAGAGTGAGCGTTGGGAAGGATCCAGCCCATAGGTCGATAAATCAAATTTTCTTTGCATTGATATTTGGTATGGCCATTTTTTTGACATGCATCATAACAATAGGGCTTCCATTGATAGTCAATGTCTATTTCCAAGACTTGCTTCATCCCATCAATTGAAGTTTTTCCAGTATTTAGCCTAATTTTATCAGGAAGCATAATTGAGGCTTCAACCTCCACACACACTCTAGCGAATTGCATTTGCTCAATCTTAGCAGTATTTGCGTCCAATTGCATCAGCCTCCCAATTGCACTTGCAATCCAACTAAGACCCAATAGAGTCCAAAACTCCACCGATGCATTAAACATATTAATCCATATCGGGAAGGTCCTGTGTTCATCCTTAGACAGTGCCATACCTGGTTTCCATTGCTTAAGAAATAGAGTGCGTCCCGCAAATGCCCATAGACCGTGAGCCACACATTTCCTTAACATTTCCTCATTGGGGAATCGGAAGAAGAAGAAACCTTTATCATTGCCAGATACATGCGACAGGCCAATTGCCAGATTCTTCTCCCAACCTTGGTACTGATGTGACTGTTTTCCCATGTTGTTAAGGCTTCCATATGTTTAAGACAATGGAGAGTTGACCGAAATGGACACCATGAAGTGCATTGGAAACAAGTCTCCCATAAGAAAATTATTCTCCCCAAGGAAAGCATCCTCATCCTCAAGGATGGAAGGTTTGAAGAGAAGGAGGGTGACATTTGGGATGAGCAGCTGGTACTCAGGTTGATCAACTGTTGCTTACTGATGCAGCAACTTTTCCTCGGCTGATCTGCAATTAGTATTCAAATGGAAAGTGCAATGAGTAATCTGTTGCAGCAGTTACTACTAGTCTATACCATGCTAGTAGACTACCGGATAACAGTATAAGGTCACAGAATTCCCCAAGAAGGATCTTGTAAGGATAATTGGAACTGTTTTGTTGATAGTGTGAGAGTAGCAAGTTTGTACTTGAGATAATGCTTTGTTGATGAAAATCTAACTTAATTCTCAAATGGAGGCCAATGAAGATGATAAGGGACCAGAGTGCAGATGTGCTGCAGTATGGCTAGGAGAGGTCGCAATGAGATATGTGGGATTGCTTGAGGTACAGCAGTGGTTTTGACCAACTGAGAATATTTTATCACCTTGAAATCATGCTTGTCTTCAGCACGTGAAGATGGAGGAGTTGAAACAGACTCTGGGTAGGGTGTAAACTCTGCATCTTCATGAAAATGTAGCAATGCAGTTTGATTGCTGAATTGAATTTGTAGCTCAGCATCAAGGTGTGTAGCATTCGTTGGATCATTTACTAGGAAGAATGGAAACTCAGCATCAAGGACACTCAGCAGGTTAGTGTGAATCGAGCCAATATTTATGGTTGTCTTTTTTGGAATTTTGAGGCAAAATTGTGTGATTGAACGCAGGACATAAAGCTAGGCTCCTTGTCCAGCAGTGAAGACTGAAATTTGGCAAAGAATTCATTCAATTTTTGATCAAACCTGCTGATTCTAACTTCAATGGACTATTCATACTGCCATATCAATTCTTGGTGGTGTTCTTGCATCACCAGTGGAATTTGTCTCAACTGTTCTTGAAGTTCTTGTTCTTACCAGCCATGGATATTGATAGTAATCAAAAAATAATTGCGGAATCAGTTGCAAGAGGATTTCAGAGTTGCTATGAAGCAGAATTCTTGCTGATGGAACAGCACATGGAATTGTTCTTGCAGAATTTGAAGTGTGGAAATTGAGATGGAGTATAGAACCCAAAATCAGAATTAAGGGTTCCATATACTACCCATTTGATTTGCAGTCTCTGGTGACAGTTCTTTGCAGATTTGTAAAAATAGAATCATGATCAAATGGAGCGATGCATAGTCAAGACGACAAGCCCATAAAGATCAGAAAAATTTTAGAATCAAGAATTCACTATCAGAATCAGTACTGTTGAATGAAATTTGTGCAAAATGTGAACTGAGGCGGCAGGATCAAGATTTCAGAATAGGAAAACTTGGAGGATCAAGAACCAAATTTCAGAATTGGTAGAACAGACTTAAAGGCACAGCATAGTGAGAATTGAATAGTAAATTTGCAGACTCATCCGCGCAGATATAGACTTGAGGACAATGTCCAAAATCTGATTTTGATAGTGACTGAACAAGATTTAGAATGCAGTTTCCTAATGAAGAACCAATTTGTTGCAGAATTTGGAGATAGAATATAAAAATGTATTGTCGAACCTTGTGCAGAATGTTGCTGATGAGTTGCGATTGCAGAGTCTTGTAGAAGAGCAACAGAATTGTCGGCTATCAGCAACTAAATTTGGGTTTGTAAACAAATTGTGAAAAGAAACTAATTCCTTGGAATTTGAATCAGCTCTAATACCAATTGTGATGCAAAGACAGGAAGACCTCTGATCACTTGAAGACTGGAAGAAGAGAGGTAATAAATAGGAAAAGAGGAAAACAAAAAGGAATAAGAAGAGTTAGATCAGAGAATGATCAGCTATCAGCAACGAAATTTGTGTTCATAAAAAGGTTGTGAAAAGAAATTGATTCCTTGGAATATGAATCAGCCCTAATACCAATTGTGGTGCAAAGACAGGAAGACCTCTAATCACATGAAGGCAGGCAGGAAGTAGAGAGGTAATAAATAGGAAAAGAGGAAAACAAAAAGGAGAGTTCAGATCAGAGAACGATCATAACTTGGTTCATTCAATTCAATTCACACATAAATTCTACTTAATACTAATGCTGTACATACACACACTGTTGTGATGTAACAGCTTAAACAGGTTTGATTTAACAATAAACTAAATTCTCTTTTAGGCATAACCAAATGAACTTCTTGGTCTTCTTGATTCTGTTAAGAAATCTATTGCGCCTTTGTTCTTCATCTCTTCAGCTCTTGTTCTGCTTATTCTCATCTGGTTGTCATCCTTTCTTTCACCCTCAGTTTAGTTGATCAGTTTTGTTGTTTTGCCACCTGTTTGTTTGTTGTTGCTTTCCAATTCTATCTGCTCCTGTATGTAACAGTCACCATTTGCTTTCTATTTTGCCATCTGTTTGACTACAAAACAATTACTAAATTATTCTCCCAACCTTAGTACTGATGTGGTTGTTTTATCGATGTTGTTAAGGCTTCCATATGTTAATTACATGACCCTTATACATTTTTCCTGAATGCCGCCGTCACTTTCTAAGAGTTTTTATTTACAACTAACTATCATGGGGGAAATGAGGAAGCCAAAATGAGTGATTGATGCCAGTTTAGTGTAAAATATTATCATTTGATAAAATTATACTCCCATATCTATGAAAAATCATTGACTTTTAGTGAACATGTTCCCAACATATTATGTGTTAATTTTCTAAAAATAACGTCCTACCATGTGATAGTCTGTCGTGCCCATGCTGCTTAGGCAAACACCATGTTTAGGCTCATGCAGCCGGAATGTTCCCCAATATGCCAAATGTGACATGTTTTGAGGTTGTTTGAAGCCAAGACTATATTAGAAGAGTAATTTTTTTAAAATAAAAAAAGGAAAAATAAATAGAAAGGAGTGAAATAAAGGACCTTTGAAGTAATCTATCCCATATTCCCTCCTCTTTTCACAACGGATGTACCCAAGACCACTACCTCCATCCTTTGCCACCATGATTCTCTCTGCACTCCCCTCATCCCCTGCTTCTTCTATGCAAGCCACCATATCCAACTTTCACCAATTTTCATAATACGTGAAAACTCTACTTGAAAGAATCAAGAACTGAATCAGTTAATGTTCCTCCTATACTACGAAACAAAACAAATTTAGGGTGGGAAGACACATCCTTTGATTAAATGTAGAGGAAATGCAACATATGCCAAGAACATTTATGTTTTCTGCATCCAGAAGTTTCACCACATCACCAGCCAATTTTTTTTCCCTGATTGCAATCAGCCAAATTTCAAAGCTCCTCAAATACAACTGAAAACTTGCTATACTTTTTTAATGGGGAAATGATACAACTGACAACTTCCTATGGAGCCATCAAACATAGCCAAATAGCTAGAAGCCATTAACTCATTGTTCTTACTGCACTATGGGATGGCAGACAAACTGGATAAAGTGTAAAAAAGGGCTTCACTTTTAGTAGAGTTATTATTGAGAATTGTGATCCAGTAGAATGTTCACCAGAGGCAGGGTGTTGGTTAATCTAGTAACTATGGGCTAAGGGTTTAACCAATTCTTCACTAAAACCAGCCCTATGATCCAACACTCCTCAGCTACTTCTAATGGTGCAATGTGTTTGTTTAATGCCCCAATTTGTAGACATTAGCATTCCTATTTCATTTTAGTTGTACCTACATGATGCCCATTAAAGAGCTGTTCATTTTCTTTCATTTATTTGTTTTTTATGCAGTCTCTGCCATATATTTGCTAAAATATTGGTCACAAAGTTGACTAAATTTCTGGGACCCTTATAATTTTTTAACATTAACTAGTGATTAAGAGGCATGATGGAAACATGTCTTTGTGAGGATTGAGGATATTGGTGAGATGCTAGCTTGATTGTTGTACATAGTGACGAGTTGAGGATAGGATGGTGAAGATGGAGAAAAAAAATGGAATTTCCATTCAAATATATTTAACTCCATGATTTTCCATAATACAAAAAACTTCATTAATATAGCACTCAAGACTAATTAAGTTGGAGCCTTTCAAATTTCAAAATTCAAATTGCAAGAAATAAATCAAATTAAAGCTCCTAGGGGCAAGATAATAATATAAATCTAATATACCTTATTGCACCAAACTTATTTCTAATACCCTAATTAATTTAGGGTTAATACACAACTTCCCCCCTTAAACCCAATTAATCTAGGGTCATTATCCCAAAGATCACCTTGAACCTTTTAAACATATTAAACTTTTAACGATTTCATAAAAATGCTAGCAACTAGATCATGAGGCTTGCAATAGACCAACTCGACTTCCTTGTGTTGATGTTTACTTGCTCCCAAGTAAAATGATAGCACATGTTGATGTGCTTACTTCTCTCATGTAACATAGGAATTTTCACCAAGACAATCGAGAACTTATTATCAAGATATAATTTTGTGAGACTTTCTTGAGGAAATCCCAAAAAAATTAGAAACTTTCTAAGCCAAATTATATGACACACTGTAGAATTAGCTGTCATATACTCGGCTTCACATGTTGATAGAATAATAATTGCTTGCTTCTTTGAACACCATGTAAAAGCCGAATTTCCCATGAAAAAAGCAAATCCAGTTATGCTCTTCCAGTCAACCAAATCCCTTCCCTAATCATTGCCAGTAGAATCATGAAGATTGAATTCATTAGCACATGAATAAAACAAACAATCATTGAGAGCTCCTATGATATAATGGAGAATTTGTTTTGCCGCATCGAGATGAGTTTGATCTGATGTTTTCATATACTTACTAATGAAACCAACACCATATAGAATATTTGACCTTGTATAAGTAAGGTATCAAAGATTTCTAACAAGAGTTTTTAACTATGTCATATCGACACCATTACCTTTAACATTCTTCACTAGCTCCAAGCCACTCACTTTGGGAGTCTTATGCTTCCATATGGAACTTAATGAAAAACTCCTTCACATAGTTACTTTCATAAATAAAGATCCTGTCTTCTTTTTGCAAAAGGTAATAAGACATCAAGCCAGCAATGGTCATTTTGAACTCTTTAAGCATACCTAGTTTGAACTCGTCAAATAATGAAGAATTATTTCTAGTAAAAATCGTTATCGACATAAAGACTCACAAACAACACATCTCCATTAACAAAATTCTTCATATAAAGAGCATGATAAGACATTTCTCAAAACCTTTATCATAGAAATACCTGTCAATTCTTGCATTCCATATCCTTAGTGCTTATTTAAATCCACGATGAACTTTATTCAACTTGTAAATTTTATTTTCGTGTCCGACTTTGACATATCCCAAGGGCAGTTTAAAATATACGTCTTCTTCAATAACACCATTCAAGAATGTTGATTTCACATCAAGTTGGTAGATCCTCCATTGTTATTTAGTGGAGATTGCTAGCAACTTAATGGTCTCCAATTGAGCTACGGGTGAACACATTTCTCCATGATCGATCCCAGCTACTTGCTTATAGACTTTAGTAGCCAACCTTACCTTGAATCTTTGCAGTTCACCCAATTCACTTTTCTTCATTTCATAAATCAACTTTACACCAATAGCTTTATAATCTTTTAGTGAAGTAGTGAGTTGACATGTGTCATTTTTTTCATTTGCCTCAATCTACTCGTCCGTGGATTTTCTTCACTTATCTTCTTAGACAGCTTCTGCTGAAGTAGATAAACCATATCCTTTAAATATATATATATAAATGAAGTTATCATTGTTGATCTCGATGACACCATAAATTCCCCATAAGAGAACACGTAAAGCAGTAACACTCCTTTAGAACACAAGCAAAATGGGTGAAGGATTCGGATCCCTTGTGTCTTCAGTCGCCCGTGCCAATTGTTCCTTTTCAAGAATTATACTTTTATCATCTACTTTTTACTCCTAATCCCACTCATTTTCCTTTTCAATGATCACATCTCCACTCATGACAATTTATGCAGTGAGAGTATTTATAACTTATAGCCCATGATTCTAATAACGTAACTGAGAAAAATATGTTTCGCACCTTTATTATCAAATTTCATCCTTCTAGCCTCCGGAATTTTTACATAGTCAATATATCCAGACACTCTAAGGTATCTAAAGCTAGGCTTGGAAAAAAATTATGCCTCTTTGGATGTTATTATTGGAACACTCCTTACTGAACACCGATTTACTAAATAAACCACACAAGCAATATCTTCGGCCAAAAATTCTCTAGACAACTCCTTTCCTTTCAACATGCTTTGAACCATGTCAAGAATAGTCCTATCTTTCCTTTCGAAAGCTTCATCCAATTAGGGCATGTAGGGTGGTGTCACACGACATGCAATTCCATGTTCTTTGCAAAATATTATAAAAGCATCAAAAGGGTACCCACCCTTCACAAATACTTTGATTTGTACACATTAAATACTTTGATTTTTTTCTTCAAAAATAAATGCAATAAGAAAGTACCTATTTCCATTTGACATTAGATTCAATGGACTACAAACATCGGTGTGAAAAAGCGTAAGTGGTTGTAATGCTATCCACTTCACTTCCTTGAGGAAGTTAGATCAATGATGCTTTTGGAGAACACATCCTTCACAAATCTCATTCGGATGGTCAATTAGGGGCATACTTCTCACTATATTATTACTTGAAAGTATTTTTACCCCACCAAAATTGAGGTGGTCAAGCCTCACGTGTCATAATCATGCCTCATCATCGCATTCAAGCACTTCATCGCAACATGTTTGAGGTCTAAAGAGAATATCCTATTGTTTGACATCTTTGTACTCACAATCAAATTGTTAGAAGCATCTTGAATTGTAAGAAAGATTCTTCATGCTTTTTCCAAGAGTTGTGCCAAACTCGAGATATTATGTGTCATGCCTAGAACATAATAAACATCAAAAATAAATTACGATTATCATTCTTGAGTTTGGTAAGGATATTGCCTTTGGCTTTCATAGGAATTTTGAAAGAGCCACCAAAAGTGACATGTCCATGAGATACTGCATCAAATCGACAAACATTTCCTTCTTACGCAAATGTGAATGCTTGCACCTGTGTCTACAAAGCACATATTCCTTTTGCCTCCATCAAGCCCATTGTTGGCCAGCAAAAAGATGTGGTTTGATTCATAGCTGTCTTTCTCCACAAGATTAACATACTCACTACTTTTATTGTTGCCCTTTGATCTACATTCATTGCTATATTGCTCAAAGTTTTGACAATTATAACACTTCAAATCTCTTCCTCTTCCTCTCAATCTTCCTCTACCTCTTCCACCAAAAATAAAGGAATGCTCACCACGTCCACCTTCATATCTACCTTTTCCACCATTGTTCCTTCATAAGCCTCTATAGCCTCAACCTCTATCTTTTTGAAAGGTCCCACTTGATCTTTGCCTTCTTTGAAAGAAAACTCATATTGGAGGGTATACTCTAAGTGTTGATCCATTCCTCATGAACTTCAAGTGTGGCTTTCAAATCGTCGATGGTCAAAGTAATAAGATTCTTTGACTCTTAAATTATGACAACAACATGATCAAACTTGGAACTAAGTGATCATAAGATATTTTTCAACCAGAATTACATTTTCACGTTACTCACCATATCTCCAAATTTGATTCATAATTGTAGTCATACCATCACCATCTTATTAATTCCATGAAAGAAACTTTTTAGTATGTCCCACATTTGCTTAAAAGTAGTAGCAACAGAAATCTTTCCGAAGCTTGCTCCATCTATGCTTTAATAGATAATATACAACACCTTTTTGTCATTCTTACCCATCTCCTTCAATTTCTCCAGCAAGCTCTCTTCTTGTGCTTGACTGTTGGGCCACTCATACCCTCTATCAACAACATCTCAAGTCTTAAAATCACAAAAGAACCTCAATTTGGATACTCTAATTCTCATAGTTATCTTTTCCTAAAATAGGAAATTTCAATTGGAAGAAATTGTTCATGGCTACTACTTGAATTTGGATATTTTGGAACATTGAATCTTTCTGACCAGTGTAATGATAGTGCCAGCCAAGCACTCACAAGATAGGGTTTTATGCTAATTGCATTTAGAAGCAAAGTGTTTAGTGGCTCTAATAGTAATTTGATGAGTTAGTGGTGGAAAAAAGCATACAGCATGGAAGAGAAGTGAGAATAGGATGGTGAAGATGGAGAAAAAAAATTCAGAATTTCCATTTAAATGTATTTAACTCCATTAATATAACATTCAAGACTCATTAAGTTTGACCCTTTCAAATTGCAAAATTTAAATTACCAAACATAAATCAAATTAAAACTTCTAAGAACAAGATAATAATGCTCATTTAATGTATCCCATTGAACCTAACTTATTTTAAATTTCCTAATTAATCAAGGGTCAATAAACAACACATAGGTATTGGTGATCATGGGGATGGTCAATCTCCCCTTGTTATTTTGTGTAATGGTGATTGTGAAATGATTGTGTATTCCCTCCCCTCCCCCCCCAAAGAGCATAGCATTGCATTCTTATGAACAGTGTCTAACACACAGGTAAGAGTTTGCTGAAACAATAATTAAATTTAACAATCATGGTTATATGTGGCCTATGTTGCTAACGGTGCGCCTCAAGTGATTTAGGCTGAGGGCTCAAAGTATGGCGTTTCAACATGTCTAAGTGAAGCTCATTCCAAGAGGCATATGCCTGAATTCTAAGGTGCAAGCTTTTTTGAGGTTTAAAGTGCATACCTTGAGCGGCTTATAGATTTTTTAAAAAATTAATTATTTGTGAAATTGGCTATTATATTTAAATAGCTATTATATTTAAATTAGCTATTATATTTAAATATAATATAATGTTACTATTATATTGGCAATAATAAAATTAGCTATTAATATTACTTTTAATGTTACATTGGTATTTGTTGGGCCCCAATATAAGGGCCCATGAAGCGCAGCCCAAGTAGGAAGCCCAAAAGAGAAAAGCCCAAAGATTACATCCACGGACCAAAAGGGGCTACGCGGTCCAAGAGGCCCAAGAGCAAAGGCTAGTGTCCGAGAGGCCAAGGCCACGACAGCGGTCCGAGAGACTCTTGTAAGAAA
>JAOVVI020014700.1:0-11419 GCA_028571085.2 Nepenthes alata | reverse complement strand
AGCTTCAATTATTTTTGACACAAGAATGATTGTTGTTTAAATATTATTGTCATACTTTGTAAATGGAAAGAATAATGCAGTAGATGACATGACATCTAATTCTGCATGGTCCTTGGATAATGATATGTGTAATGCCAATATTGAGTCTTCAATCCCATAAATATTTATATTTGCTTGAGTTTCAACTTTAACATCTTCATAATCATGCCCAATGCACGATAGTTCCTGTATTATGGAGCTGAACAAAATTAAATATACATAAAATATAAGAACTTTTTTGTAGTTTAAATCCATATTCTCATTTACCCTAAAGTTGCACGATAGTCTCTTTTTGCAAAATGGTATGTTGCCCATCAAGGCTTATCTGTCTGTTTTGTTTTCACTCTGATCAGTAATAACTTATCCTTTCTCATCTCTTCCAGTGCGATAATTAGGGCATAATTTTCTCACACAATGACGGTAGATCACGCCGAACTTACCACAGAGCAGGTTCTTTCATTTTCACCAATTATTGCGACTTAATTTTGTTTTCTGATCATAGCTCAACAGCGAACAATTTGATTCATTTCGTGGCTAATTTCCTATGCCACCGAGTCTCAGAATTTAGTCTGCGTAACCTGAACCTGTTTATTGATTAAAAAGAGAAAATTATCAATAATATGTGCATTATTCATCCGCGTTGGATCTAATTTGCTTATAAATATTTTGGTTTGACTTTTTTCCTTGATTTAGTTAATGTCATTCACACCTACTACATGAATTACCTGCTAGTTTCTCGTCTACTAAAAGATTCCAATAATATGTAAACGATGATTGATCTATGTTTCTGAGATAGGGTGGTGATATTTTTCGATTAATGTATCCGCTGGGGATGACATTATAATGTTCAGAGGAGGTAGGAAAATTAAAGAGTGCGGTCATAGGTATATGAAAAATACCACAAGATTCTGATTATTTGTGTTGATGTGTGTTTGATACCATTGTGGTTTGCATTTAGATATGCATGCGTTGGCTTCCCAAATATGAGATAATAGCCATGATCTTTATGTTGTATTTCTGCAAGTTGAAGCGACAAACTGCTCCAGGTATACGAATTTGTTGTAAAATAAGTGGTGAGTTGTCGTGAAAGAGTTAATCAATCGAAGAAATGTCTGTTTACTTAGAAGTTTTCAAGGAAAGAGGTATTCTGGATGTGGCATTTTTGTGGCTGGATAACTATTGCCTGAAAAAGGCTGAAATCTTGTAATTACAAGCTGCAAAGCTTCATGCAAACATTGGGTCTATGCCTCCCATGCGACTTATACGGTTGCTTCAGCATTGTATTTGAACAATCCATATTAGAGGATCAAAGGTCACAGTCCATATTAGAGGATCATGTGACCTTGTATAGATTGATTTCAGATGTACGCTCACAGCCTTTCCTTGAGAGAAAATATGATATCTTTTGATATTCATGCAATTGTGTAGTACTATCCTGGTTGAAAATAACTAAAAGTACAGAATGGATCTCAAGAAGTATCTGATCTCTGTATTTATTCATCTTAAGCTGCGTTTATCATTCTAGTTATTGATAAATGTTGAACCAGCTTCTTTGCCTGAGACCAGCTTGCTTCTGCACATGGAAAATTATCCTCGTTATTATGTGCAGTCCATTGCATTTGCTTATTGTCCTTCTTATCATACTAAAAAACTTTAACTGGGTGGTTTATGGTGATGATTTCTTTTAAAACAAATCTATTTATTTATTGTAATCATGGTAGTAGTGAAGTACTGGAGTCTGGACGTAATAAAATTACTTGGATTTGTTTTGATTGACTTTCTTTCCATCTCCAAGGTTCTTAGAAGGGACATCCCATGGGAGACATACATGACAACAAAACTTATCACAGGAACATCCCTTCAGTTGTTAAGGCGTTATGACAAGAGATCAGAGAGCTACAGAGCAGGGCTACTGGATGATGTAATATTTGTCTTCTTTATTTGCTATTGCTGAAGTTGCATGTGTCTAGTTTTATTTGGCATTGTCTGGGGAATGTCCTTGACTTGATGTTTTACTAAAGCTGTGGTTTCTTTAACTCACAGACTCTTATCTGTCTCAATGTTTCCAGCTGTCATACAGTTCCTTTGACTTATTTTGTCTATTTTCCAATCATTGCCATAAATATATACTCCACTAATTATTTTAAGCTAACCATTTTTCTCCGCTTGTCAGCCTTCCAAAACCTCCATTTCTCTCCCTTGTTTCCCTCCATCGTGTTACTCTGTCTCAAACTGCTGGGATGTCAACCTTGTTCTGTCCTTCAAGAAGGATGGGTTATAGGTGATATTTAGATTTTATTAATGCTTTACCATGCAGATAACTGGTGCTTGTAAATGTAACAGGATGGTCCCGCATATGTTCGAGTATTTGTGAGCTTATTACGTGACATATACAAGGAAGAAACAGTTGAATATGTCCTAACTTTAATTGATGAAATGCTTACAGGTAGCTGTGAAGATTCCCACCTTCAGGTTGCATATTAAGCTTTCACAAACTTACCTGTGGTTATTTTACTTGGCAGAAAATCCCAAAAGAGCTAGATTATTTCATGATGAATCACTTGCAAAAGAAGATATTTATGAACCTTTCTTGAGGCAAGTATATTTATGTTCTATGGAAAGATAGGAATTTAAAGGCTTGTGTGGAATGTTTGCTGTGGGAAATGTTGAGTTATTCTTGTTTGTAGTTTATTTTTGTTTATTTTACTATTTTGTTTGTCTTGGTTTCCATTAATTGGTCTCATGTGGGTATTATAATTGGTCTAAAGTGGGTATTATGTAGCCTCTTTTCTTTATTTGTTTGGATTATAGTCACTGAGGTGGTAATTTTTGTGCATGGCTTGGCGACACGCCTTTGGTGTCAGCTTTTGGAATATATTGTATTTCAATACCAATTTTTTTTAAAAAGTAACCAAATTAAAGCAAACTAAACTTTTATACCAAGTATGGTTGTTTATGTGGATTCTTCACCACCATTCACTCCACCATAAGGCACATCTCCTAACAGGCAGTTATGTAATCTTCAGTTTACTTCACTAAACATATCTTTCACTTTTTTTAAAGAGAAAAAGTATATGACTAAATTTACTGGAACATGAGACTTATTGTGTTTGCTCCTTTATTATTTGTTTTTCCCTTATTTGATCTCTTTTCTAGCATTTAGTCATGACTAATCTTACATCTGTGTGCAACATGACCAAGATTATTCTGTAATTCATATATCTGTTTTTATCTAATGCCATATACATATAATGATGCTCGTGCCGCCTTGAAGTAAATGTATTAAGTCTGTGTCTGTCTGGATGCATTAGATTTGGGTTGAAATGTGGAGTTATTAACCACAGGACTGTTCCTATTGTTGATCTGGCAGCAACTTTTCTTTTAGTAATCAAGCACGTTGATGTTGCCTGAACAATTGATGTTTCCTTATTCATACTGTTTGTTCTGTGAAGTTTATTATCCACATTACTAAGAGATTTGGGTATAAATGAAATGGTTTGGTGGCAGACTGAAAGTTATTATTATTTTCATTATGAATGTAAGGGAGGAGTCAAATTAAATGAAAATCTTACATATGGTTTTTGGCAATTTGTATATGTGCCATCCGTTCTTCTTGAAGAAAAGAAACTGTGTGCTAGATGATATAAAAACGTTGTTGCCTGCTGCTGACAACTTCTACATAAATTGGAATTCCAGCTCGCAGATGCTTTTTTCCTCAGCTATCCTGACTTGGTTTTCATCTGATGCGCCCTTTGGCTTTTTAATTTTCCATTTTTGGTTTTGGATTCAGCAATTTGACGTAAATTAACCAATTCCTAGCACTGACATGATCTTAATTTGATATAAATGCATGCACACTATTATGATCATATCCACTGGCCATACCAAGTTCCTCGAGTTCAAATCAAACAACCCTGAGATGATCATCCTCTGTTTATTTTCAGATTGCTTTGGAGAGGCAATTGGTTCATACAAGAGAAGAGCTGTAAGATACTCTCTCTAATAGTAAGGTAGTGGATCATGAACCTTTTACGTAATGAACTCTTGTCTTAATAGATTCACAGAGTGACTCTCAAGTAATGGTCAAATTTATTGGTCATCCCAGCTCTAGACCAAAAAAGCAGCATGGAGGATCTGTGAACGGAGAAGCCTCAAATTCTAAGAGCAAAATAACAACCATTGATGATGTGTTGAAAGGATTAGTTGAATGGCTTTGTGCCCAGGTTTACACGCTGCTTTTTTATTTCTTTTTTTTAGTTCAATTGGTGTGTATTTCTAGGCTTAGGCTTGTGTATATATATATATATATGGGATATGTTTCGAACAAATTTAGGGTTCAGTGATGAAGTTGACAGGCTCCTTGGGTTTTTTATTTTATTTTATTTTATTACTTTCTTGAACTCTTGGATAACATAATAATTTGTGTTTTTTTCCTTAATGAAGACCCTTGAATGTGTTTTCTGTTATTATTTTTAAGTTCACAAGTGGGGTGTTCCTTTTGATGATGACGTTGAGAAAAAAAGAAAATAATTGCTCCCTTGGTCAATGATTTTTGCAGCTGAAAAGTCCTTCGCATCCAAGTCGTGGAGTCCCAACTGCTATCAATTGCCTTTCGATGTTACTGAAGGAACATGTAGTAAGATCCTCTTTTGTTCAAGCGGATGGAGTGAAGCTTCTCATCCCTTTAATTTCTCCAGCATCTACTCAACAATCTATCCAGGTAATTTTATCGTTTTAGGTGGCTAGATGGCTTTTGCTGATATGTTAAATTCAATGTTGGCTTACATCTGTCCGATTCAGAAAGCTGTTGATTTGCCCATTTTGGAAATCATGAATCACATTTCACTGCAACACATTTTCACTTTTGTGATGGGCAAGGGAATTTGTAATTCATTATTATCCTCGTTGGCATTCAGCTTAAACCTTTTTCTCAATGCTCATAACTGATTGTGCCGTTTGTAACAGCTTCTTTATGAAACATGTCTATGTATTTGGCTCTTGTCCTACTATGAACCTGCAATTGAATACTTGGCTACTTCCAGATGTGTGCCACGGTTGATTGAAGTTGTTAAGAGTTCTACAAAAGAGAAGGTTAGAGATTGGCTTTTTTTGTATTTTTTGTTTATTTTCTTATCCTTGGATTGATATGACTACCAAGCCACCACTTAGTAGTTTGGTTGGGCATTATTATGACTGCCTGCTCTAGTATGGAAGGCCTGATCATTTTGTTATTCCTATTTTTGAGGTGCATTACTGGCTTTAATACAGGTTCCCATGTAACTCTTCAAATAGTACATGCAAGAACATAGGAAACATAAATACTCTGCTGCTAGCTTGAATTTCAGACCTTTCAAGCATTATTGACTCTCGGATAAGGGTATCCATGCCCTTCCAAGAAGTGTACATACAAACTATATGGGTGGCATTTCACGAACGGGGTTACTATTGACCAAACTCTAGATTATGACACTGCAGAACTTATTATATTTATACAACTTAAGCGTAGATATCTTAGTTTTTCATAAAATGTTTAAAATATAATATACAACTCAAAATTTGTTATAACAAAGGATCCTAGATTGACTTACAAAATATCATCAAAGGAAAAACTTAATCAAGAGTTTAACAAGTACAAATATGATATACAATCCAAACTATGAGGTGTTCCATCATTCAAAGCGTTCGAAAGGGACATTATACCTACTATTATGGGGAAAAGAAACAAGAAGAGTGAGTTGAATATCCAATAAGTAAAATCATGATCTAAGAATGAATATAATAAGAGAATATAGGTACCTGTGCGATTCAAATATGATGTAATGAAACAAGAATCCTAAGTTAGTTATATTCCAACACCATTGACCAACGTACGTCCACCTCCCCATTGGCGGGGACTAGACATCATGTACCATCGCCCGTATATGATCACAGTTAGACGTGTTTCAACTCAACTTATAAATAACCGTCAATTCCATAATGATAGTTTATATCAAAGAATATAAGTAATCATAAAAACATATTAACATGGCAACAATCTCAATGGAATGAATTAAGTTTTCTCCAAAGTAGCTTACACTGATGACCTCTGAGTTTCATTTTCTCGGATTCTTTCGCGTCTTCATACATTGTTTTTAGCTTATCCATCAACATCAACAACAACATGATGATGATAAAAAATTAAAGAAAGGAGGTCAATAAATTATTTAAAAGTATAAATAAATTTTAAGAAGAAAGATCATGTTTTCACCAAGTTTTAGAACTTTCAACACTTTCATGTGCAAAAATTTTAAACTCTACTTTTGGACTTAATATTTCTTAAATATTATTTTGACCAATGTTGAGCTCCATATTCCAATAATTTATTAAAGTGATAAATCTTGCTACTTAGTCAAACTTTGTGATATTTATTTTAAGTTTCCAACACAATTACTTTATGGCTTAAAATTTTTGTTTTGTCATTCATTTATCAACATGATTAATGTAATTGTTATTTTAACCATAGAGTAGGCTTTTCTTTCAATTAGCTACATTACCATTTTCTCTATAACATTTTAAACATAAAATTTAAGGAGATTATTTTAGTCACGTTTCTTTCTAAAAAGTTAGTCTAGTCACAAATCTTACCATAAAATTTGAAATCTCAACTTAAAATTACTTCTACAACTTGACTTTAATTTAATAAATACTTAAACAACAAATTTATCATGATATATTGTTATTGAATTTCTTACATGCAATTTGGTCCCATTATACCAAAATTCTCAATATGTTTCAAAATCACTGAATTACTTAAAATCTTCTTAAGTATTTGTTTAAATTCATCATTGAATATTTTATTATAAAATATTTCATAAAAACTTCCATGGCATCTTCTTCAAATATTTGTCTTGCTTCGTAACTTCTTAAGAAATTTAATTTACAAAAGCTTGCTTTTCTTACATATTTTTTTCTACAATATCTTAATTTATCATGTAACTTTATGAATTACTTTATTTTATCTTAACAGCCATTTGACCACCTAATTATTTCTACCATAAATTCTATAAGCTAAACTATAATTTATGTAAATTGGCTTGAGTGCCTCTCAATTGAGAGTGAATCTCATTAAATAGATTGTTTCTATCCCTAATTATAGTATATTGCAATCTTATAACTTTTTACAATCCTAATTATAACAATTATAATTAATTGTAATCAAATCAGAATCACCTAATTAAGGTAAATATGTATAATATATATAAAATCAGAATCACCAAATTAAGGTAAATATATTTAATATATATGTAAGGATATCATGCAAATCTAAATGAATCATGTTATATTCGACTGACATCCCCCTTAAATTAATGCTGATTGATCAAGAAATATCAATTTGTCAACCATGAATTAATGTCGATCGCACTAGAGAGCTTTAGCAAAAATGTTTGCTGTTTGAATATGATTAGATATGTGAGGAAGAGTGATCATATGTTGATCAAGTGCTTTACAGATATAGTGATAATTGATTATATGTTAATCAAGTGCTTTACAGATATAGTGATAATTGATCTTACTATGCTTTGTATGT
Organism: Nepenthes alata; assembly: GCA_028571085.2. Taxonomy (NCBI): domain Eukaryota; kingdom Viridiplantae; phylum Streptophyta; class Magnoliopsida; order Caryophyllales; family Nepenthaceae; genus Nepenthes; species Nepenthes alata. The sequence goes on along the minus strand of JAOVVI020014700.1, from coordinate 3,813 downwards.
TCATGAAAGTCGAGATTGGTGGCAATCTAAATATTATTAGTGTTGTCAACATCGAGGGCAGTTGGATTAAGTTGGGAAACGCTAAGTTTTCCTAATAAGTCCTGTAACCAAACAAATTTTGAGTAAGCTGAAGACATAGCATGGTACTCAGATTTGGTTGAGGATTTTGATACTTGAGTTTGCTTTTTACTCTTTTAAGAAATAAGAGTATTATCAATAAATATACATCAGCCAATAATGGAATGGTATCGGTATAATCGGCCTAATCAGCGTAACTGAATCCTTATAAATGGGAAATTCTTAGTTTGAAAGAATAGTTGTCAACCTTAAGTACCCTTTAAGTAATGAATTATATGTTTCCCTGCTACAAAGTATGAGTGTCAGGGTGCCTGCATAAACTGACTTACCTGCCGGATTGTAAAAGAGATATCATGTTGAGTAACCGTTAAGTAATTAAAATTGCCTACTAATTGTCGATACAAAAATACATCAGGTAGTAAGTCTCCTTCCTGTTGGAGCTTCAAATTTACTTCCTTAGGTATAAGAATAAAGTTTCCATATTGAAGACTAGCCAACGTAATGAGCTGCTGTGTATATTTGTATTGGTACAAATGACTACTAGGAAGAGTATACTGTAGCTTAAGACCAAGAAAATATTGCAGCAAGCATAGACCTTTCATTTGAAACGAAGTCTATTACTGATATTGTAACTGCTAAATCATCTGAGGGTTAGATATGGTCTTAACAATATGGTCCACATATATGAAAAGTATAACAATTATAGCAGAGGTCTTTCAATGAAAAAGAAAAGAATCATATTAACTATGATTAAAGTCTAACTCAAGAAGGCAGGTACGAAAATTTTCAAACCATGCTCACAATGTTTGCTTTAAACTATATAAAGAATAATTTAATTTGCACACTTTAGATAAGTAATGAGTGAACGTGTAAAAAGGTAGAGTCGTGCAAACACCTTCCTTTAGATCCCATGTAATAATGAATTCTTTACATCCATCTATCGAAATAGTCATCCTTTTAAAGTAACAATGGCCATAATATTACGTACAATAATCATTTTAACCATTTGCATAAATATTTTCTTATAATCAAGACCGTATTATTGGTGATTATCAAGTGCCACCAAGCGAATTTTATATCTGTCAATAGAGCCATCAAACCGTAGTTTAATGGTGTATATGCATTTGCATCCAATAGGTTTGATTCCAAAGGGACACTATACAATATCCAAGTGTGATGGTTTTGAAGAGCCTAAAGCTTGCCTTGCATAGTTTGTTGCCAATACTTTTTTATAGAGGTTTGGGAGTAATATGAAGGTACAATAGTAGTATCCAAAGTTGCCTAATGAGCTGTATGAAAGAAATCATACTTATTGAGAGGATGAATGATCCGAGTGGGCCATCAAGGTCAAAGTACAATGGAGTCAGACATTGGTTTCAAATTGAGAAGAGGATGTGTAGGACGTCTCGATACATAGGTCCAAATTAAAATTGATTATTCGAATCAAGTTGGTCATCAAAAGAAGTAAAAATTGTAAAAATGGATTCGTGTATGATATAAGATTGGAAGTAAAATAGGTTTTCAAAGAAGGCCACATGGAAGGAAATATGAAATTTGTTGACATTGGCATCAAAATAGGCATACCCTTTTTGTGTATTGCTATATCCAAAAAATGCATACTTAGTGGCTTGAGGTGTAAGTTTGTGACGTTCAATTGGAGGTAAATGGACAAAGTAAACACAACTAAATATGTGCAGATAATGATAGTTGGGTGAAATTCTATACAAACAATAGTACGGGGAATCATTATGCAAAATTTGTAAGGGTAAGTGATTAATTAGATAAATTGTTATAGATAAAGCTTCTATCCAAAATTTACAAGGCACAGATGATTCAATTAACAAGTTATGAACAATGTTTAGAAAATGATAGTTTTAATGTTTAGCAACCCTCTTTTATTGGGTAATGTAAGGACAAAAAATATAAGATATAATATTTTTTGTGTTTAGATAATCCCGAAAAGTTTTGGACATATATTCCCCCTAGAATCTAAACGTAAGATTTTAATGCGTGTCAAAAATTGTATTTCAATACAAGTAACAATGATTTGAAATACTGAAAATACTTCATCTTTATAGTGAAGAAAGTATATCCAAGTAAAGCGGCTATAGTTATCAATGAACATCACAAAGTACTTGAAGTTAATATGAGAAATAATCGAGTTATACTCCCTACATCAATATGAACAATTTCGAAACTCATGGATGCACGACTATCATGCAAAGAAAACGGTAAGGCCTTACTTTTACCAAGTTTATAAGAAATATATTCGCTCGGCTAAGAAAAAAATAAATTTTTATTACCTAAATGGTCATGTCTCATAGTATGATTTAGAATGCTAGAATTGGGGTGTCTCATCTTTTATACTATACATTACTATTATTAGTGACAGTAGTACAGATAAGAGAAACAAGAGTAGGAATAGGAAACTAGAGAAGAAATAGGCGCCCCACTTTAGGCCCATTCATGATTACCTTCCTTAATACTTGATCCTGCACAAGACAATCATTCTGATCAAAATGAATCTCATAATTATTATTAACCAATTATGTCACGAACTTGGACCAAAGTCCTAATAACAATCCATAATACAAATGACATAACAAAATTAAATCCCAAAATAAAATAATAACCAAGACAAATCCCAAAGCTAGACATAACCTGACGACAATCCATACAACTTCAACATATCATAATAATAGATCAAAATACAAATTATTTACAAGATCTATCAGTTAACTCATCTAGGCAAACAAAGTAATTACGATCTGCTCCTAAATGATCGTAAGGAAAAGTAACTAATGACAATACTAATAAACCTGTTCATCACAAACCAAACGCCACAAATAACCCAACAGCGGAGATAACCAAACTCTGAATCCATAATAATAAAACATATAATCATCATTCCGGCTATCACCCCAAACAATGCCGAAATACATCTGATATGAAAATAGTCCAAATGCAAGGATGATACTCACCAAAAATATATGAAACTTTAATTAAATCTGCGTCCAAGCTCCTTGCGATGCATCCAAAACCAACTAATCTGAAAGAGTAAAAAAATAAAATTGTGAGTCAAATGCTCAACAATTATCTATACATGATATATATAATAAACTAACTCGTTCATAAACAGAACGAAAGGAATTAAAATGTATAAGAAAATCGATAAAAAGCTAAAATCTAAATGTCCAATGAATTGAACCAATGAAATTTTGAATATAGTCTCGTACTCAAAAGTATATCCGAACAAAACCATAATAACCAAATGTACGAGACTAACGGAATTTCAACTGTGGGCGAAACTTATGAATCTCAATTGAAATCTCAAATACAAATCAATGCAAGTAAAATATACTGAAAATTTAAAACATGCACAAATTGGAGAACTAAAGGCAAAAAAACTAATTTAAGGAAAGGTTACTCCTAATCTTGATAACCTTAGACCATTTCACTATCATTTAGACGCATAGGCGAGGTTGTCTACATTTTCCCTATAGACGGGATCAAACTCCACTTTCTTTTGCCACTCGTGGATAATAAGTGCAATTCTTAATCCTGTTTGATATATTAGGACGTCCGAATATATTAACTGTTCAATTCCTTATGATTATTCTTATAAAAACACGAACCGGGGAAGATCTTTATATCACATAACATAAAATTTTTCCTATCTAGCGAAAAAATACTAAACTTCCACGCAGAAAGGTCAAATCACAAATCTTTCTCCTC